>CM060663.1:3930347-4020347 GCA_030686955.1 Odontamblyopus rebecca | reverse complement strand
CATTTGAATGTTTGAACATTTGTGTAGGAGTCAACAGCAGCAGAAACTTCTCACTAAACTGTATTATTTAGTGAATGCTGACACAAAATCTGTCTGGGGAGGAGAGAAAAAAGGAGCGTTTGATTTAGTGCAGAGATGGCGCCGATGTGAAGCTGAAAGACTGAGGTTTACAGGAGGGAGGAGGCTTCCCCCGGTGCCACCAAATTATCCCGTTCACTGTGAAATGATGAAGCAAGAGTGAAAATACACAGAAACAGCCACTGGGGACAGGAGTGTTGTCTGGCAAAGTGAAGACTGTATTTCTGACACAATTAGTGATTCTGTCCACAGCTTTGACAGACAGTATTTCCTTGTTTTGGGTTTGCTAAAGGACGGCTTTGTTAGACTGTGAAAAGAGTAGACGAGGGTTTGATGATTTTAACTGGGATAACTACGAATTGCATGGACTCAAATGTACTAATAAAGTTCTTTAGTAAATACTATATAAAAGCAAGTGCAAATCACAAAGTAATTGGGCCCATACTGAAAAAACAAACCCAAAACATTATTATTATTTTTTTATTATATCATTTTGTCTCATTAAACAAATAGAAAATGTCTTTCACTTTACATTTTCTGTGGAACACTGTACATGTTTTATTATTATTATTATACACACACAAAACTTGAAAACAGTTCATTTTGCCTGTAGTGTCTCCACCAAACACGACCGGCAAAAAAAGTGTAGTTTTTTGGTCAGTTTGGTTTCTTAGCATAAAAGCTTTCACATGGAAACAACAAAACTGTCCACTTTGCACTGAAAGAAGTTTTAATATTGAATTTAACCAACTTGCTCCATCAAATTCTACGGGACACTATCACTTTAGAGGCTGTTTTCTGAAAGTGCCCATAAGAACAAGGACCACCCGAGTGCACCTACATATAGCAAACTTTACAATCACAAACAAGATTCTGACAAAATGCACAAAAGCCAAGTCTTTTTTTCATTCATGTGAGTAAAGTACAGGAAACATTTCTCTAAATCTCTAAATTAAAGATGTTTTCCTGTTCTCCAGCAGTGTCTCACCTTGAAGCATGAATAAAGACTTTACTCATAATGAACCCATAGTTTATTGAGAATGATTCAGGCTTAGTAATTCTGAATCCCCTGACCTCTAAATTATATAGGCCTAATTCTGAGAGTAAATAAGACAGATATGTAATAATCTCATGCATTGGAATCTGATTGGAACTTTTTATTTGACAGTGACTCCAACATTCATTCCGTCCTTAACACCTTAGGCTAGACTTGGTCCCATAACCTCTTTGCTGTATACTTCCTATTTGGCCTATTCTTATGATGAAGCAAATCTGACATATGTGCGAGATACTGAAGTCTTTATCTATAGCGCCCTGAGCTAAATATAAACATAAAAGTAACATTAACTGTCTCCATAATATAAATAGCAGTGTTTAAGGCAGCAGAGTCCGTGATAAAGAGGTGAAGGGGCCTCTCTCTGTGCTAAATGAAGACTCCTCTGTCCTGCTGACATGTGGTGACGTGGCCGGACCTCATGTTCATGATTTTATACAGACTGTGCGTTTGAATAGGTTCACGGAGAGCGCCTGGAAAAAGGGAAACCATCCGAGCACTGACTTATTAGTGAAGACTCCATCTCCCCGGGCAGCAGCGGTCAGTGTACAGAGGAGGAGGACAGCCCAGCACTGGAGCTGTTACATGCACAAGTCACCAAAATATGATTACAGAGCCAGGAGGACTCATTTATAACTAGACTGTTCTAAGGATGTGTTAAAAAAGAACACAAATCTGTTTCATAACTTATAACAATTGAAAATGTGGATCTAAGACGTAGCGTGACGATGCATGAATTTATGTATCATGATGAGACAATTATAAAGAGTTCCCACCGCATAGTAACAATTAAAATACTTCTTAAAATACTATCATTATAATTGTTGGCTACAAGACCAAAAGACAGCCTTAAATCCAAAAATAAGAACCAATTTTGGATTTTAATCAGTGATACAGTGTATATATATGTAAATATATAAATATATGTAAATATTTTCAATCTACAATCCTCCAGTCACCAAATTTGAATCTTTATTTGGTTAAAAATGTTTGACAGAATATCTCAGTGCACTATTGACATTTGGATTGAACTTTTAGACTTTACACTTTTATTGTCCTCTATGGGAAATTCATTTTCACACACACGCACACACACACACACACACACACACACACACACACACACACACACAGCAAACGCAGACACATTACAATAGACATTACAGTGCACTCAGTGGGGCCTGTTGTTCAAAAACGTGATGGTCGAGGGGGTCAGGCTTGTGCCAAAGTGGGTCCTCCTGCACCTGAGCGCCCTGTACCTCCTGAGTGCAGAGGGGTGAGGTGTTCCCACGTCCAATAGCCCTGTTATTAAGATCTGCCACGATGGGTGTGGGCAGTCCAATGATTTTAGCAGCTCTGTGTGTCGCCTCTGTGAGTTTAGACCGGTTTTTAACTGTGAACATAGTGAAAAAGCAGGACAGATGACTTTCTGACTACTGAAGTGAGCATTAGTTGCAGCTCTGTGCAACAAGGATTCAGTATTAGCCAGAAGATACAAACAGTTCACCTATTTTCCAATACAAACAAGCAAACAAATAATAATAATAATAATAAAAAGTTTCATCCGTACAGCATTCGTTAAAACTTCTCCCATTAAGTAAGTGGACTTTACTGCAGGCTTAGATAATGATTCTTTAGTCATACACAGTACAGTAAGATCATGCCACATCTAAATACTTTTATCAAAATGTTCCCCCGTGGAATTGGATTATTGAAACGGTGTATTATGAGTTTTTGTCTTCCAGTTGAACACCGTGACAATAAAAGTGTGAGTTCCTGTTTGTCCTGTATGTATATTGTAGGTGCAGAATAAAGGGGATTTGCATTGTGTGAAGATAATATCACATTTGAATGAAAGCCCTGCATATTATGAGCTCCTCGGCCCTGCGGACTACAAGTGCTTAGAGCTCGCTGACATTAGTGTCTGAGGTTAGCAGGCAAAAACAAGTGAAGACCAAAACAACAGGGAGAATATGCAAATGATCTCCAATTATAAAGTATATGACAACAACTCAGAGCAATGTTTGTTTTAAGAGACGCCACAGATGCAACTATTTCACCAGATAACAGTTCATGTTATTCTAAATTCCTATAGAATACAGTTCATAGTGCGGTAAATGACAGTTAAAGGGCCCATATGACTCTATTTTCTTATGTTTTATGCTGTTTCCTCATCACAAACATGCCCAGAGTTGTGTTTTGTTTCACGCATGTTTAACACACAAATCCTGCATTTCTTATATCTGCAAGTTCTTCTCTCAAACAGAAAACACCTGTTCCACCTTGTGATGTCATGTGGTAATACAGGAAGCGTGGACAGACTAATAATGCAGGATTACTCAAACATGTGTGAATGAAACAAATCCCAACTGTGGGTTTGTACATTCTAACACGGTTAAAGTTGGCAGGAGTCAGTTTGGCGTAATATAGGACCTTTAAGATCCACTCAAATACTTTTTTTACCCACTTTTTCAAGGTGCACTATGTGACTTTGCTGGCAGGAGATACACCGTCTGTTTTTCCATGGACATGTCATCACTTTGTCTGGAATGTTCCACAGTTTGGCATTAAACGTATCTGCCTTGCATTTATTCAAGTGTTTTTAACTGATAAAAGGATATTGTTGCTACTGTGAGCAGAGTCGCCTCTCCACAGATGTTAACTGTCACTAGACGGCGTTATTTACTTGTTTACATTGAGATGCTGAAGTTTAATAGTCCACACAGTGCAAAAAAGGCCTGTCAAAAAATAAGGGAAGAAAATACAAATGTTGAGGTAAAAATGCCCTATTTTAAGTGAAATTTTCTGCCAGTGCAGTAAGAAATTTTCACTTACCAAGTTTTCTTAAAACAAGACAAACCTTGTTCTAAGCAGAAAACACGAGTTTCAAGTATTTATGGGAAGATTTTTCCCCTTATTGGTTTGAGAAGGAAGTTAAAGAGGCTTAACCTGGACTGAGTTCATATAAAAAGTGCTTAGAATAAGTTGTAATATCGAGATAAGATAAATCAGGAGGAATATCTGGAAACAAGTAAAAAAATCTCATCTTATTAAGTTAAAAAAATCTTAAAATTGATCTTTTAAGATGAATCTGCTTAATTCAAGTGAGTTTAACTGTGCAAGAAAATCCTTTTTTGTAGTGCATTTAGCACAAAAACAACAATAATGAATTGTAGATGTTTGTAGTGTTGGCAGAAAAGTATTTCTCATTTTGAGGGTTATAGTTTTTCTTCACAGTGTTTTGGCAGCATGTTGGGGGCAAACATCTAAAGTCAATAATGAGTCAATGTAAATGGACCTCAGTGAACTCATTAAAAGAGTGCTGTGTGCGATGAACTGTTGTGTTTTTAGAGGTTAGTTAGAAAACTCCCCACAGCTACTAAACAAGGGGAAATACGCCTAAATTATCCTCAAATTCAGACTGATTTTTACAGCAAAAGAAACCAGCGAGCTCACTTTGTATTGTTGCTATTTTCAACTGTTGCATTTGCTGAAAGAGATGTTTCTGCAATACACAAAACGCTCCTATTACAACTCGTACTCGTGTTGCTAATAATACTACAGCTGCTCCCAAATCACACATTTTACAAGCTGTTTTTATTCTCACTATTGATGCCAATGATCTCAAATGACAGATTATACTTCAGTAATTCATGAACGATAATGATAGTCGACTACAATACTTTTCTCCTTCTGCAGTCCCAGCGGAGTCGTCATTTTTCTCCACCGTATTCACTACAAGTTTTTGAATGGGTCGACATGGTTCGATTCAAAACATCAGACAACTTCCCATTTTCATTTCCAACTGTGAGCTGGTTTATACGCAGATAAAAAAGGCAGCACATGGAAAGGGCAGCGCTGGTGATCTTGTGAAAAGGAAAAAAACTTCAATATTTCCTCCCCTGCACCCACAAATAAAACCAACCATGGCATTTTTCTCCTAAAGGGGCAGAAATACTAATTATCTGCTGTTTATTGGGCATTGTACACAGCACCTTTCTCGAGACAATCAATAATTACACACAAAAGACCAGGGCAATGGAACCAGTCCCATATCCATTTGCATAAGACTGGTGAATGCATTACCCATTCAGTGAGCCTGTCTGTCATTTTCAATACAGTAGACAATGATCTCTGTCCTGTACTGTTTTGTTCACTCTTGGTTTGGTTTGGTAAGTTCCCCTGAAGACTTGGTTTAGTTCTGGTTTAGACCTGTTGGTTGGGGGTCCATCACCTACTTGTTTCTATGGATATGTCATTGTTCTCCCACAGTATGACATTAAACAGCTCGACTGTATCTTACATTTATGCAATTACAGGTGGTTATAGTTTCAAAAAGCCTAGAAAAACTGTGTTGCCTCTCCACAGATCTGACCTGTAACTTGGTCTAGTTTGGTCTCCATAAAGGTAGAAAGGTTTATTACCATAGGAAATGTGACATCGCCGCATTAGGACCGCAGACAGGGTCAGAAAACTCACTTTAGGACCGCGCTGTAAACGGACTCATGTGAATCAGCAGCTTTTGCGCAGCTCCAGATCAAACCAAACTATAGAGCAGTGCTGAGCCGATACAGGAAGCGGCGAGGGGCTGCGCTCTGCTGCGGGAGGGCATCCGGGCGACGCGGGAACATCCGCACAGCACGCAAACATGTTATGAATGTTAAGCAATGATCATCCTAATGTATTTGTACATAAAAGAAGCCTTGAGCATGTTACTCTGCTCCGCTCCACCTGATATTCCTCTTGTTTAGACCTCCACGCTCCACACTTGCACTACTGCTAAGATCAAGGGCAAGACCGGGCCCACAAAGTCTACAGTAAAGTAGTCAAGATGGCAAATAACAGGTTCTTTTTATGTCACCTTTATTTTACCAGGTCGGTCGGTCGAGAACCAATTCTCATTTTCAACGACGACCTGGGTGTGGCTCCTGGAATTCCCAGTGTCTCCCATCCAAGTACTAACCAGGCCCGGCCCTGCTGAGCTTCTGAGATCTGACGGGATTTGGCCACACATACAGTGATTTCTTGATGTACAAATTCTTCAGAAGTCAGGTTAAGTTGTCAGTGTTGTTATGTTATGTAACCCATAGAAAAAACCTGCTTGCTGAGAACATAGATACTCAAACTTTTCATCCAAGGACCAACACAATGATTATGATAAAGACCAGGGAGCCCACTGTGTAAATTATAGAAAGCTACAAAAATAAACCATCTTACCAAATGTTAAACCCTAATTTATCTTGGGATAGAATAAGAAAATACCATTTTTATTATAAAATGTATAAAAAAATATTTAGGGGGTATTATACTTCTATGAGGTATGAACTACTGACACATAACATATTTAGATGTTCTCTTTTATTACAGAAAAGCCACAAAAATATGTCCCCTAATTCAAATCCATTTAATTAGGCAGGTAAAAGGGGGATATTTGTATCTATTTTTGGTGAAAATACAGCACTAGTTTGTGTTTGTACAGCACTACAAACTAAATCCTTGCAGAAACTTACTGTATAAACATTTTAATACATTTTCTTTGACCCAGAATGATTTACTGTGACGGAAACACACCGAAATGACAAACACAATCAGTCAAATTCTAACTAATTATGGGAGGTTATGGGAGTAATTTGCATAACATGGGACTCCCCACGCAGCAGCCATGTTTCATAGTGTAGCTTTCATTTTTCTGTGTCAAATCCTGATAGTCCATTAACAACCTTCACTGTTACTGCAGCTTCAGATACGATACAGCGATTTGCATTAGTTTGTCACTGATGTCAATCATTTTGGAGAGAGAACAAGTTTTATCTTTTCTCTTATTGTATTTATCTGATCTTATGTTTGAAAACTGGATTCTAACTACATGTTCTTGGTCAGTTGCATCTGGAACAAAGACAATTCCCCCTCAGGGATGAATAAAAGAAATTCTGATTCTGGTTCTAAAGGTTCTGTGTTCTGCAAAATTGACTCTTGTGAGATTGAAGTCATGTTATAACGACTGTTAACAGACCTGGAGTTGTGTTTTGTTTCATTCACACGTTTGAGAAACCCTTTATTATTAGTGACTGTCTGCATCTCCAAAGCTCCAAATGCTCTTTTCCACCTCGTAATGTCATGAAGCTTTAGTTTTCAAGCGTTTAACAGCTGCTTTTTACCTTTAGTTCAGGCGAGACGGGCAATTCCAGGGCTGAAATGATCCAAACGATTCTAGTGAAAGTGCATGGAGTTTAAAAACACAGTGGAGCACTTCCTGTATTACTGCTTGACATCACAGGCTGGAACAGAGCAGAAGAATGAACAGAAGCGTTGGCACTTGTACAGCCAGACAGAGTATCGTGTGCACCCGTCTCGCCAGGGGGAAAAGAAATAATATTCTGCAAATGCCAATAACCAGGAATAATTGTACCTGCTTAATGTACAGAGCTGAGGTATGTGGAGGCTACTATGTTTTATGCACCATGACGGGCTCCCTGGGCATTAGAACGAGGAGCACTTTTACACAACAACTGGATGTCACAATGTGAGCGGAAATGGAAATATTCACTGTCTTTTTCTGCAAATAACCGTGTCTCTAACGACCAGCGCTGTACAAAGCAGTGTAAAGTGAATGGACTTTTATTTGAATAGGCTGAATAGGCCACTGAGTTCCTTTGAGTGTAGAATGTATTTCATTTGATTGATTTCTTGTAGCTGGAAGTACATTTGTGTTTAGTTTTTGTGTTCAAGTGCAAATATAACACTCATTTCTGATATGTTCTAATGTTGTTTCCTGATCACAAACACACCGGGAGTAGAGTTTTGTTTCATTCACAAATGTTTCATACACAAACCCTGCAAATTTAGCTTGAGCACATATACAGGAAGTGCTCCGCTGTGTTTTTAAACTCCACACACCTTCACTACAAAAGGCAAACGGGAGCTGTAACTTGAAGACGACCACCACATGACATCATAAGGTAGAACGGAGCATTTTGAGGTTTGGAGAAGTAGAGCGCCTAATAAACCAAACAACTACACACCAAAACATGCATTCATACTGTGAGCGGGCTCGCCACTCCGCAGATCAAATCAGCAACTTGACCTGGTGCTGTAATCTCTATGTCTGCTTGGAGATACAAGTTTAATGCCGTACTGTGGAACACTCGAAGTAAAGCCAACAGAAAAGTGACATGATGCACCTATGAGTTTGCTGTTTCTCTTTTCTGGTGTTGTCCTGCTTTGCCTCAGGTATAATTGCCCTGTTCTTATAATATTGCTGAACACAAGTGAGTAAAAGTAAGTACTAATTAGCAGAAATGAGAAAGTTGGACTGCAGTTCTTCCCTGTGGTCCTGCGCTGGTCCAAATGTCCTTGGACAAGACCTGTTTCCTCTTCAGAGAGCGCGGAGCTGTGAACGCCTGCAGCTAAACATCATATAATACATCCCATTTCCACGCTTCCCTTGGTATTTCCATCGCAGTGGAAGTGACATTACACTATGGGCCATGGTGCAGTGTGGAACATTTACACAAATTCCAGCAGAAATTGGATTATAGAAGTGGTTGTGTTGCGTAGTAGTAGTAGTACCTTTGTTTTTGAACTAAAGCTCTTCAATATTTTTGATATTAACACCCTACTAACCTGTACATTTGTTTTTAGGGCGCTTTATGATTCTAATTGGCCTTCCTATATCAAGAACTATTTTAATCCTAATTATCAGCTCCACCATTATCGAACTCGACAGGCTGCTAATCTGCACAGACCTTTATACAAGAGAAGTCGTGAGCAGTTTTCTATCCGGTTTCATGGATCCAAATCATGGAATTCCCATATAAATCTTTTAGAAAGCTCCATTTCGTTATCCTACAAAATCAAATCAAAAAATAAGCTGAGGGCTCAATATTTGCTCTGATAAACAAAAAAAAAAATATATATATATCAAAAATCATTCATGTAAATACATAAAAGTGCAACATATAAACATAAAAACAAGCATTAAGTGAAATAGTTTCCATGAGCGTAATTTAGTTTAATCTTTTTGTGGGAGAGGTGTCTTCAAAAGCCTTTTGGCTTCTCCCGCTCCCTGCACATCTCTCCTTTATAATGATTCTATTGTGTCTGGTCCATTTTGTTCATATTGTAATGTATATGTTTTTATACATTTCTTTTAATGCTATTTTTAAATATGTGTGAAATAAATAAATAAATAAATAAATAAATAAATAAATAAATAAATAAATAAATAAATAAATAAATAAATAAATAAATAGTAGTACCAACAGTGCAGCATGTTTCTTGTATATTTTTGCTCTGTTATTGTGTTTATTGGGATGTGTGAGCTACTGTGTCCAAATCATTTCCCTTGTCGATCAATAAAGTTTGTCTGAGTCTCAGTTTTAGTACGAGTACAAATGACTACAGTATATCCATGATGGAACAAACATAATACAAAATAAATTGGTGTCAGTATTTTATTTTGAACGAATAACATCCGCCTGGTAGTCGACCACATCCAACAAAGGCCTTATTTGCATCATTTTTGTGTCTTCACTCGTACCTTTGCTTTGGCATCTCATGGTACAGATCTTAAAATGACGACATGTATAAAACCAGACATTATTTTCCATCTTGGGCTCTGGCCATACTGGAGGGCTCCATCTTCTGGCAGCAGATGGAATTACAATGGGGGAAAGAGGAACATTAGCTCATTAAGGAACATACGGCGACAGGTTAATGTGAGCATGCAGATGTAATGAACTCGATGTAATGGCACAAATGCTCACAACAAGTCTGGTGATGATGTATTTATTAAGGCAGATTTACGCTCTGAACTCAAATTAAAACAATGCGAGATTTCTACTTGTGATGCAACAATCCTGGGAAGATTTAAGCGTTTTATGATGGGTCTCAGCAGGCTAACTCCCTGCACAATATTCACCAAACAGGCATCAGTGAAGCAAAATACAGCTTCAGGTACTGTACATTTTGATGAGGGGACAATATAACATGGGGAAACTTCGACTTCGACAAGGGAAATTATTTGGACACAGCAGCTCACACATCACTCCATATTATACTAACAAACAGCAAACATGGATATGATCAAATAAGTAGAAAAAATAGCAAGAGGTTGGTGTCAAATAAGGCATAATTATATAAATGTGGATGTACAAGTAAAAATATGTACAAGAGAATACAAGTAAAGTCAGTTTTGCCTAATATGACTCCTTCAATTTGGCTTCTGCTTGAGTCATTTCCAGTCCAAATGTTCCAGTTGCAGTTTTATTTGAGGACATTGCTGCTTGATTTCTCTCATAATGCTTTATTATTGACATCAGTGGGACCACAATGAGTATTTTTTTCTAATGAAGCTGGTTTAATAACTTCCATTGCTCAGTTGTTGGGCACTGATTCCTACTCTGTGCATGTGGAATGAGACTTAGCCTGCGCCGCATTAATTCACCATCACCAATGCCAGATTCTGACCATGTGTTTGCCATTTAAAGCTCATGGACCTCACTTATCAAAGCGCTCTGTTTTCCCTTCGCCGCTGCGGGGAAATGGGAAGCTGATTTGTGCAGCCTGGTGGAGCGTCACCTCTACACACATGACCTACGCTATGTTGTATCGGACAACTACAAGAGAAGAGCACCAGACAGAAAAACACAGCTAATGGACATTTGCTGCGGATCACTCACTCACAAAATGTCAGCCTGTTGCGATGGTGCCTTTCTGTTTTTATTTTCTATTTTTTCTGCTGCTTTGGAAATGAAAAGGATGCACAATGGGCCACTATTGGAAACACCCAGCTGCTCCCTGTGTCTGTGCATTATTCATGGACGGCAACAACATAGAAAAACTATTTAGTCAAAACATGTCATATTATGTTTGTAACTGATGACAAGACACTAGAATTGTAAATCGATGGTTTTGCCTTGTACCAGAGTTATGAGGTACTCGGAGTGTGACACAATGCTTAGACGCTGCTCAAATAAAAAAAATAATTTAAAAAGCTGATTTATGAGGTCCCAAACTGGCAACGTGGGATAAAATAAAATAAAATCCAATAAAACCTTGAGAATTATAGGGGGCTTCTACTTTTTGGTGTTACTGATGTTTTTTTCCACATTAAAAAATCCAACCACATAAATGATATATTCAGGTATAAGAACGCATACATAAATATACAAATATAAAACAAAAGTATAGAATTATGATTAAAGGTCTTATATTGTGCATCATTTGTGATCTTTTAGTCATGTTCGAATGTTTTTACCTCATTAAAAACACACCTAGAGCTGTGTTTTGTATCACTGACCCATTTTTGAGGAACTATTATCAGTCTGTCTGCATCTACAAAGCTCAAAATGCTCTGTTCCACCTTGTGATGTCATGAAGCCATTAAGTTGTCAAATTAACAACAACATCTTACCTTTCGTTTCCTTGAGAATGGAATTGAAAAGGGCTGAAATGATCCAAATGATTCTAGTGAAGTTGTCTGGAGCTTAAAGCACTGGGGAAAAACAGTATCTAGGTGAGTTAAAATGACTTAAATGAAGAACATTTTACTTTATTTGAGGAGATTCATCTTGACAAGTGAAATGATCTGCCAGTGGAATAAGTGTTTTTTTCTTCATTCAAGCAACATTTGATTTTATGTCTTATTTGAAGTGCAAAAAGTTGTTGTTTTTTCTTATTTGAAGCGCAAAAATCTTCCTGCACTGGCACATATTTTGACTTACTAACCCTAACCTCTTAATCCAAGTCATTTTAGTTTGACTAGATTTAGTTTTTTGCGGTGGTGGAACAGAGTGTTTTCTTTCTCAGAGAAAAAAATCAGCCTAAATCAGCAGGACTTGTGTGTTAAACATGTGTGAATGAAACATGTGTTTGTGATCAGACAATAACAATATGGACCCTTTAAGAAAATGGTGCAGATAATATTGTGTTAAATCTGACACGGCCTCACATCAGTTTCCACTTCATTTGCATGACATTAAAGGCTTGTTCTGCTCCTCTGAAATCCATCATCATTTCAGCACTTTGGAGCTTTTGTTTTCTGACTGTCAGGATTGTTGTCAAATACAGTGTGACTCCCTTTTCTGTTGACAGGCTTTTATACACATGTTTAAAGGTGATAAGACTGAATCCATTACCAGAGCAATATGTAACGGGGACGCTAGCAGAACACCTCAGCACAGATCTATGGGCTTTCATTACAGGCGCTGGGAATAAGGTGGAGAAGACAAATATTTCCCACCACGCCCCCTGCTGACGGCTCTGGGTAAAACAATTAAAAAACAGGGTTCAACAGAGATACACTCCACAGCTCAATTTCCTACTTTGAAACTGAAAAGTAGCTTCATTTTTATGGAATCAGGCCAATTGTTGGAAATTAATAATTGTTTGTTTTGTTACCGGGCTCCACTTTAACAGCACTGTTGGATTTACATTGTGGATATTCATTAAAGGTGCATGATGTAACTTTTTCACCTGGTTGTTTCTATGGAAATGCAATTGCTCTGCCTGGAAAGTTCCATATTATGACATTAAACCTTACATTTAATAAATTACAGTTGGTTTTATAGCTCAACATATTGTAAAACATTCCAGACAAATCAATAACATCTCCATGGAGAAAAGTGTCCACCTGAAAAGTTACACAATGCATCTTTAACAGTACTGGTTTGGATCCTAACGCATTCAGTCTCATAGTTTTGTTATTAACCTTCTAACTATGTCTGATTCTTGGCTCATCGTAACAAGTATCATTTCTTTCTTTTGATCCAAGCCCAGACATCGCTCAGAGCCACAAGGGAATTTTAATGTCCTGATTCTGCAAATATCATTTTGGAGCTTCTTAAAACTCTTCTAACTCTTCTAATTCTTATAGAGCCAAATAGGCGAACTCCACTGACTGTTTTACGCTTTACTTCAATTAGAGAGAAGAAATGAATGAAAACTAAATGTAGCATTTACCCCAAAACTAGAAGATCCTACTTGCAAACATGGCATTGGTTGGTTTTCTTCACGCACCACACAATATTTTTCAAACATGAGAAACTCATTTTAAACTCTTAGCTTAGATTTCTTCTTTAATGATCAGCTAGTCTTAAGTTTCTTCAATACCACAGGCTCCTTCTGCGTGTGTTTAGATCTAAAATGTTCCTGAATATATTTGAAGGTGTCATGATTTCTCAAATGAGGAGTTTTCCGGCATTCTGTTTAGTCGTCAAAAATGCGGCGAGGAGTCATTTTTATTGTGCACTTCCTCCTCACAGATGCAGCTTCAAGATGTTCAAAGACATGGCCTGTTCTGAATGAAGGTAGATTTTTGATCGATCACTTTTGGCGGGCTCGCTTTGGGGCAGCAACAAACAACAGCTGCACCGCATATGCCACCGTCACCCACCTGCTCGTATACATCACGTACAATGATTGCAGAATAAAGAGCAAATGAGTGCACAAGTTTTACTGCTCATTCAAATCCTGACCTTATGCTTTGGGGTGACCTTAAAACAAGTCGGTGTCTAGAATCACACGCCTGACAAATGACTATAGGGGCCCTGGAATGGACTGCATTTAGATTGCTGTTTTCTACCTTTGGGATGTAAATTGTCCATCAGAGCCGCTCCACACACGATGGTGGATGAGTCTGTTGCATATCAACACAGAGAAAACACCATCTGGGTGGATTGTGGAGTAGAGACTAAATATATTCAACAGTTTGTCATCGCAGTAGTATTAAAGGGCTCATATGACGCTGTTTTTGGATCTGTTATTTCCTTGACAAAAACATCCCTGGAGTTGTGTTTTGTTTCATTCACACATGTTGAACACACAATCCTGCAGATTTAGGAGTTCTAGGTGCTCTTTTCCACTGTGTTTTTAAACTCCATACACCTTCACTAAAATTATTTGGATCATTTCAACCATAGGATTTCCAATCTCTACTAAACAAAAGGTAAAGTTTCAAAGTAAAACTTGAAAACTAACACTACATGACATGGAACACAACATTTGGAATTTTGGTGATGTCGCCTGACTAATAATAAAAGACGACTTAAACATGTGTGAATGAAACGAACACAACAAGAAGAATGATGATGCCTATTTATAGCCAGGTTTTTTTAACACATGCCTAAATCATACATCAAATCTGAAATAAATCTTCCATTTTTGCTCAGTTCCTTGAAAAACATTCAAAGGCCTCTCTACAAATTCAACTTATAGTTTCATATAGTTTTTCCCTGAAATTTACACTTGGAGCTGCAGTGACATTTAGGTGAAGCTGCGAGTGCGTTTTTTAAACTGTCACTTTACACCAGAGGCGTCAGAGGTGCTCCTGCTACACTAGTCTCTATATATTCTCCCATTTAAACACCAAACTGTTTTCTAAAGCTTGCATATTCAATGTTGGTCACATGAAATGCCTTTTAAATCTGTATAAAAGTTGACAAGTGGGACGATGCTTTGCAGCAATAACAAGCCAGGTCTGCAGTGCCTGCATTAATTAGGCTTCTTACATCAGCGTTTTTGCACATCATCCACCTTTTTCTGTCAGAACTTGTCCCTGTAAAATTTACATTTGAAGTTGTAAAGTGTCATATTTATCAGCCACAGAGGTAAACTTTTGGAGTTCATCACGGCTCATTCCCCCATAGTCCAGGAGCCCAGAGACATTTGTTTCACATCTTGAGTATGAAAGGTTTGACCCCTGGAATGGACAGGACACTCACACAGGACCCTTAAAAGGCCTTTCTTACGTTTTGAAAATGTGGATAACCAGTAGAGGGCGCCACCCAAAGTAGCCAAAAGTCTGATTTGCTTCACACCCCTGAGTACATCCACCAAACCTCTGCCAAAATGTTCAGTCTTGGGGTATATTGAAAAAATGTGATTTCTTAAGTTCCGCAATTGTGGACTAAGGGGCTTAAGAAGGGCCTATGTGACCCCCAAATTCACGTTTAATTCACATCTTGAGCACATCCATTAAACTTGACTGAAATATAGTCCATGTCCAACTGTTTAAGAATCCAAGATTCTTAAGTTCATCAGTTGTGGACAAGACGGCTTAAGAAAGGGTCAAAGGTCAAATGACCCAAAAATGCAGATTTCATTCACATGATGAGAACATCCACCAAACCTCTTCAACATGTTTGGCTTGAGGACGACACTGAAAATGAGTCTTTCTTAAGTTCTGCAGTTTTGGATAAGGGGGTTAAGAAGGGCCCACGTGACAGTGTGAGGGAAGAGAGAGAAGAGAGGAGAGGAGGAGGAAGAGAGGAGAGAGGAGAGGAGGAGAAAGAGAGAAGAGAGGAGAGGAGGAGAAAGAGAGAAGAGAGGAGAGGAGGAGAAAGAGAGAAGAGAGGAGAGGAGGAGAAAGAGAGGAGAGAGGAGAGGAGGAGAAAGAGAGGAGAGAGGAGAGGAGGAGGAAGAGAGAAGAGAGGAGAGGAGGAGAAAGAGAGGAGAGGAGGAGAAAGAGAGAAGAGAGGAGAGGAGGAGAAAGAGAGGAGAGAGGAGAGGAGGAGAAAGAGAGAAGAGAGGAGAGAGGAGGAGAAAGAGAGAAGAGAGGAGAGGAGGAGAAAGAGAGGAGAGAGGAGAGGAGGAGAAAGAGAGGAGAGAGGAGAGGAGGAGAAAGAGAGAAGAGAGGAGAGGAGGAGAAAGAGAGGAGAGAGGAGAGGAGGAGAAAGAGAGAAGAGAGGAGGAGAAAGAGAGAAGAGAGGAGAGGAGGAGAAAGAGAGGAGAGAGGAGGAGAAAAAGAGAAGAGAGGAGAGGAGGAGAAAGAGAGGAGAGAGGAGGAGAACGAGAGGAGAGGAGGAGAAAGAGGAAAGAGAAAGATAAAGAGAGAAGAGAGGAGAGGAGGAGAAAGAGAGAAGAGGAGGAGAGAGGAGGAGAAAGAGAGGAGAGAGGAGAAAGAGAGGAGAGAGGAGAGGAGAAAGAGATAAGAGATCAGAGGAGGAGAAAGAGAGGAGAGAGGAGGGGAGGAGGAGAAAGAGGAGAGAGGAGAGGAGGAGAAAGAGAGAGAGAGGAGGAGAGGAGGAGAAAGAGAGAGAGAGAGAGAGGAGAGGAGGAGAAAGAGAGAGAGAGAGAGGAGAGGAGGAGAAAGAGAGAAGAGAGGAGAGAGGAGGAGAAAGAGAGGAGAGAGGAGAGGAGGAGAAAGAGAGAGAGAGAGAGAGGAGAGAGAGAGAGAGAGGAGAGGGAGGAGAAAGAGAGGAGAGATGAGAGGAGGAGAAAGAGAGAAGAGAGGAGGAGAAAGAGAGGAGAGGAGGAGAAAGAGAGAAGAGAGGAGAGGAGGAGAAAGAGAGGAGAGAGGAGAGGAGGAGAAAGAGAGGAGAGAGGAGAGGAGGAGAAAGAGAGAAGAGAGGAGAGGAGGAGAAAGAGAGAAGAGAGGAGAGGAGGAGAAAGAGAGGAGAGGAGGAGAAAGAGAGAAGAGAGGAGAGGAGGAGAAAGAGAGAAGAGAGGAGAGGAGGAGAAAGAGAGAAGAGAGGAGAGGAGGAGAAAGAGAGAAGAGAGGAGAGTAGGAGAAAGAGAGAGAAAGAGGAGAGAAAGAGAGAAGAGAGGAGAGGAGGAGAAAGAGAGGAGAGGAGGAGAAAGAGAGGAGAAGAGGAGAAAGAAAGAAGAGAGGAGAGAGAGAGAGAGAGAGAGAGAGAGAGGAGGAGAAAGAGAGGAGAGAGGGAGAGAGAGAGAGGGAGGAGAAAGAGAGGAGAGAGGGAGAAAGAGAGAGGAGGGGGGAGAGATGAGAGAGAAGAGGAGAGAGAGGAGAGGGAGAAGAGGGTGACAGAGGGAAGAGAGTGAGAGAAAAGAGAGGAAAAAGAGGGAAGAGATAAAAGGAGGAAAATAAGAGGAGAGAGAGAATAGAGAGGAGGGAGGAGAGGAGAAAGAGGAGAGGAGAAAGAGAGAAGAGGAGAAAGAGAGGAGAGAGAGTAGAGGAAGGAGAAAGGGGAGAGAGAGGGGAGTCAGAAGGAGGGAGAAAATGGAAGGGAGAGGAAAGAGAGGAGGGAGGAGAGGAGAAAGAGGAGAGAGGAGTGGGGGAAAGAAAAGGGAGGGGAGGGGGGGAGAGAGAGGAGAGGAAGAGAGAAGGAGAGAGAAGAGGGAGGAGAAAACCAAGGAGAGAGAAAGACAGAGCGAAGGAGGAGAGGGGGAAGAGAGAAGAAGACGGAGAAGAAAGAGCGAGAGAAGGACGGGAAATAGGGGAGAGAGAAGGATAGACAGACTTAAGTAAAGGAAGGAGAAGAGAGAGATGGGAAGAGGAGTGAGAGAGAGGAGAAAGGGGGAGAGGGAGAGAGAGAGAAGGGGACAGGGGAAAGGCACAGTGAGAAGAGAGAGAGCGAGGAGAGAGGGAAAGAGAGATGGAGAAAGAGTGAGTGAGAGAGAGAAGTACAGTGCAGAGAGAAGGAGATAAGGAGCGGAAGAGGGAGAGAAATCGAGGGAAATAGAAGAGAGGGGACGGCGAGGACGAGAGAGACAGAGGAGAGGGAGAAGCGAGTGAGAGGAGAGAGAGAGAAGGAGGGAAAGAGGAGGGAAGGAGAGGAAGAGAGGGAGAAAAGGAGGAGGAGAGAAATGAGGCAGAACTCTGGTTATCGGGGATCAGATCCAAACCTTCCTCGATGGATTTAAACTTCTTCTAATAAAACTTCATCCGTCTCTTTTAGCGCTTTTCTGACACTTAAAGGTTCACTCTGGAACTTTTCTCGTGGCGGAGGATAAATATCACGTCTGCTCGGCTCCATGGAGACGTGCTCGGAATATTCCACAGTATTTAAAGCTCCTGTATCACACAAAATGGACTCTCGCGAACTTTAAAGATCGGAAAACAGCGTAACACGGGCCCTTTGGCAGCATCTGACGTATCTGTCGCCATGGAGACAAACGCGTAACGCCACCAGACCCATCGTCGCAGCTCGGATCTGTGGAGAGGCGATCCCGACTCACTCTCTAAGAATGCAGGTTTTCCAATGTACTTTTTTAAAGCAATAACGCGTCATAATAATTCAATAAAAGCAAGATAGTTACGTTTAATGCTTTACTGCGGAACATTCCAGGCCAATCATCATTTCATTACAGGGCTCTCTGATCATAACATGACTCTAGTTGTAAGGAAACTTACTAAAAGCGTTTTCTCTATCTTAATAACATAGAATCTAAAACTAAAATGACAGGGATTCCAAAAGCAAACATAAATGATTTTGATCAGGAATTAGGCCAAATAAATTGGGACAGTGTCACTGAAGAGTTTGATCTAAACAAAAGTGCTACAAAATTTGTCAATACACTGAATGATCTAGTAAGAAAATACACTAAAACTTGGACTAGTAGACCAAAAAAACATTCTCTTCCCTGGTTCAATGGTGAAATTTGGCAAGTCATGAAAAACCGTGATCTTGCACTTAAAAAGTCCTTAAAGACTAAAAATGTAACTGATCATCTGATCTACACTGGTCTCAGAAATCAAGTAATAAGTGCACTGCGTAAAGCAAAAGCAAATTTCTTCACCAAAAAAAATAGAAGAGGCCAATGGAAGTAGTGCCAAATTGTGGCAACAATTAAACAGTTTAACTAATCCTGCCAAGAAAAAACTCACCAAAATAGACTGTCTCAAAGTGCATGGAAATATTACAAACAACAATGAATTAATAGCAGATGTTTTTAATAACTTTTTTATTGACTCCGTACACGAATTGGCGGATAAATTCAAAAATGTTGTGTCATGTACTGAAGACACAAATCGAGATAATACTGATCTGTTTAGAATAAAAGAAGTGTCTTCTGACAAAGTAAAAAAGATCATCTCAAACATGAGTAATTCAATGTCAAATGACATTCATGATCTTAATGCAGCCCTGATTAAAAAACACCAAGACACATTATTAGAACCCATTACACATGTAGTAAATCTTTCTATTCATTCAAACACATTCCCACAGTGCTGGAAAACCGCTGTTGTAACACCGATCCACAAGTCAGGCGAAAAAGACACACCTAACTATAGGCCAATTGCCATCTTGCCTGTTGTGTCTAAAGTTCTAGAAAAGGCCATTGCTGAACAACTCATGGAACATCTGGAGTCTAACCAACTGCTGCAGCCTCAACAATTTGGGTTCAGGCAAAAGTACAGAAACAGCAAATTGTTTTCTGCTGGAAAAAATTAAGAGCTGCCTAGATAAAGGCCAAGTTGTTGGTGCCGTCTTTTTGGACCTCAAAAAAGCCTTTGACACTGTGGATCATAGCGTTTTATTAAACAAACTCGAGCCTTTTAAAATGTCCCCTAATGCATTACTCTGGTTTAAAACATATGTTGAGGGCAGGCAGCAATGTGTTAAGGTGAATGGGGTTAAATCTGGCCTTTGCCCTAACAATATGGGGGTGCCACAAGGTTCGGTGTTAGGGCCGCTTTTGTTTTCGATGTATATTAATGACCTTCCCGACTGTTGCAAAGGTGTTAACTGCCAGCTCTATGCAGATGACACTGTTATCCATGTGTCTGCTAAAAACTCCACTCAGGCAGGGCAGCAGTTGACACAGGCTTTGCTCCACATCTCCACCTGGCTTGAGCAATCTCATCTAACCTTAAACGTTAAGAAAACTATTGCCATGCGTTTCTCTATTAGAACACAAGCGTTAAATAGCCCTTTTAAAGTTTACATAAATGATGAAATAATTGAAGAAGTCAAAGAGACAAAATATCTAGGAATCATTATTGACAGCAATCTAAAGTTCCAAAGCCAGGTAAAGAATGTGTGTAAAAAGATCAAATCAAATTTGAGCTGCTTTCGTTTCATTAGAAGAGAACTGTCTCATCAAGCTGCTCTGTTATATTTACACGCTATGATATTTTCTCATCTCTCTTATTGTCTCACTTCATGGTCACAAACCTCGCCCTCAACACTTCAGCCAGTCATATCATTGTACAAGCAGGCGATTAAGGTTTTTGATAAAAAACCCATGAGGTGGCATCATTGTGACATCATCCATAAACATAATCTTTTTACATTTGAAAATTTTGTAAATTTTAGCACCCTGAAACTGTTTTTTAAATGTTTGACAAATCATGTGTCACCACTGTTGTCTGATTTTGCTGTCAGGCGTCGGGGCTCTCTCAGACCTAACACCAGAGCTTCTGTCAGTGGAGACTGTGTCGTTCCAAAGTCTAGAACATCCTTTGGACAGTCCAGTTTCTCCTTTACTGGACCCAGACTGTGGAACTCTCTCCCCACTGACCTAAAACAACACACTGACCCCAACATTTTTAATAGACAATTGAAATTGTGGCTGAAGTCAGGACAGAGCTGTACACATGAAAATGCATAATTTAACGTTTTATTGTATTATTAACTCTTAATGTTTTATTACTTTTAACCTTTTCTAAAAGCCTCCTGTGGACAGGTGTTGTAAATTAGCACTTGTGCTATAACACTTGAAACAATGTATCTGGTTTGTCCAATGCAATTGTTATGTCCATATCAAATAAATAAATAAATAATAAAATAAAATAAATAATCAATCGTCAGACATCTCCATAGTGGCAAGCGGATGTCAGCGGAAGGAGCAGTTCTCTTCTGAATGCGTCAAATTTTCTATTTTGCACAAACGTTTTCGCAGTATTTTTTTTCTTTCAGTATTTGATGAAATTGTTTTCTCTATTTTCTGTCATTTATTAAAGATAAAGAAGAGTTTTTGTAGAAATCTTACGCCTACACCCAAGTCCCTCACTATTGCTGATACAACACCGCCCCCTGGTGGTCCAATGAAATCAAGTCAGCTTCATTTTTCTCAGCAGTGTAAAATAATATTGCCTTTTTTGTGAGTAAAAGTAAAGATACACGGTTAAAATGTACTAAGTTACAAGTACAAGTTCCGCCGCCAAAGCTGTAAAAAGTGCACAAGGAAAATACTCCTCAAAGTACAAGTTGTGAGTACTTTTTAACCGCTTTTCGAAGCATTATAGAGCACCTGTATGTTCCCTGAGCTCTGTCCAATCAGAGCGGGCGATGCTGTGATGTGTTTGGCGGTACAAAAAGAAGCAGAGAGGAGAGTGTCGTGGATTGAACTTGCTGCTGTGCGCTTGGGGCCGCACAGGAAGTGCTTCCGGTGGAATGAGTACCGGGAGGATGGCGGCGTCATCAGCTGGTGGAGCGAATACAATTGTGCGGAAAAAAGTGGGAAATTCAAACAATGTTGATCGAACGGCGGCTGGACATGACTGTTCCGTGAGTGGGTCAGAAGGAGGCGGCTGGGCATGACTGTTCCGTGAGTGGGTCAGAAGGAGGCGGCTGGGCATGACTGTTCCGTGAGTGGGTCAGAAGGAGGCGGCTGGGGAGACCTCCTTGATTTAGAAGAGGAAACAGAAATCGGAATGGTGAGCTGGGATCTATCAACAAGTTCACCGGGCAGAACAAAAGGGTGAGAAATGACAGCAGTGGCAGTGAAGATGAATTGTTTGCATCCAGAGGTAGGATTAAGATTAATAATTTAATTGTAGTGTTGAGATTTAATGAAAAAGCTCAAGCTAGCATTAAGAAGCTTAGCCCATTTATTTTGACGTCGGTCCTGAGTAAGAAGCTGGGGGATATTGAGTCAGCGAAAATCCTTATTGATGGGAACCTGCTTGTGCATTGTGTTAATGAAGAGCAGCTTAACAAAGCTCTAAAATTAAAAGACTTGGGAAAACTAAAAGTGGACAGTGTGGGACGAGTGGGGGCCCAACGAGGAAGTGGGTGCAAGGGAGTCATCACAGGGGTCCCAGTGAATGTAGGTTTAAATGACCTTAAGAATAATATGAAAGGGGGGAATGTTGCTAACCTTGAAAGGATGAAGTCCACAAAAGATGGAGTTAAAGTTGACAGTGAAAGTATTTTGATTGAATTTAAGGAAGACGTTCTACCTAAAAAGGTTTTTCTGGGGTTTATTAGCTTTCCTGTCAGAGCATTTGTCCCAAAGCCTCTGAGATGTTATAATTGTCAACGCTTTGGCCACCTAGCAAAGAACTGCAAGGATAAGAGAAGATGTGCTCGATGCAGTGGGGATCATGAGTATGGGAAGTGTGGAGCAGGAGTGCAGCCAAAATGCTGTAGTTGTGGCGGGCACATAGTGTTGCGTATGCTGGTTGTGAGCAAATGAAACAGGAACACATTATTCAAAAAGTGAGAGTGAAAAGGAAAATTTCTCACGCAGAAGCTGTGAAAGTTACGCGAGTGAGTGTGCAGAACAGTGTGGGAATTGAGCAGGGGCCACTTGTGGTACAGAGGCAGCCTCAGGTAAAGGCCAATGCCCTTGTCATTGACAAATTGGCTTTAGTTACTTTCACTGCTGGAGTAATAAACACTACAGCAGGTATCCAGTCAAAAAATGAAAAGATTCAGATTATTGTAAAAGCAGCAGTTAACCATTTGGGATTAGAAGGACTGACATGGGAAGAAGTGAGGGACAACCTCAATCATCAGTCAAGCCAGGAGACATAATGTTTTTTCTCATCATGGTTTTTCTTCTTCAGTGGAATGCAAGAAGTTTATTGGCAAATGGCCAGGAATTCAAACATTTCATGAGAGACATTTCTGTCAAGCCCGATGTTGTTTGTGTGTAGGAAACTTGGCTTAAGCCTTCTTTGGATTTTGTGATGTATGGATACTCTGGGATAAGGCGTGACAGGAAGAATGGAGGGGGTGGAGGATGTGCCACGTTTATTAGACAAGACATCCCACACAGGCTCTTAGGAAAAGGAAACGATCTGGAGTACATAGCAGTAGAAATCTGGGACAAAGATGACCCAATTATTGTTATCAATTTTTATAATCCATGTGCCAGGTTAGATTGGCAGAGTTTGCTATGTATTGAAGGCCGAGGCCACCGAAGGGTTATTTGGTGTGGGGATTTTAATGCCCATAGTACAGTATGGGGAAGTGTGCATACAGATCCTAATGGCAGAGTGATTGAAGACCTGATGGACGAATGTGAGCTCGTGTGTTTGAATGATGGAAGAGGTACCAGGTGGAATGCTACAAGTGGTACAGAGTCAGTGTTGGACCTAACCTTGGTATTGTGAGTTTCTCCGGTTGAGGACCCTTGAAACAATAAATCAGAAGGCATGAAGTGTTCAAACACCGGACTTTTATCTTCAGGAGGTATAGGCCCTTACATTTGATTCTATGAGACGTGTCTCTGATCTCTCTACACCACCAGAGATGCCTCTATTTATTTGTACATTTCAGACAAGAGTATTGATTCATGTACATTTAGGTAACACAAAGGTAAACACAGAAGTGGAACTGCTAGCATCATTCTCAGTTTAGCGAGTTCAAAGGAATCAAAGTCCATTTCCTTAGTACAGCATGTGTGGAGAAATCAATACCACAGGATCATCTCTTAATACAGATCACATGAAGTAAAAGAATAATTCATAATAACCACAAGTCCCACCAGCAATCTGAGCACAACTGAAGGAGCCGCTTGGTTTGCTGTTCCACAGTAAAGTCCACAGCCCAAAAGCAGGAGGCTGAAGCAAGATTTGATGTGTGCCCACCCCCACACAGCTTCACGTTTACCACTGCAAGTCACTCAGCGTACAGTTCAAATGAAATGTGCAGATCCATCCAGAACATTCACTGCATGTTCCATTCTCTTCTTCCATGAGTTTAACCACTACAATATTGGAGACAAGTTGTCAGTGGAGCACAGAGACGTATTTGAGGCCAAAGGCTTCACAGGCTTCAGACTTGGACTATTGAGTGAGTTGTCCTTTGCTTGTGAGCAGTGCTCCTTCACTCACGTCCAGAGAACACAGGGAACAGGACTTGAGCTTGAAGCACAGCACTCTTCTGCTGTGGACCTTTTCTTCTCTTGAACGTCTGCTCTGCTCCTCTGTGTTTCCCACACCACTTTTCTTCATTGAAAACAGTGGTCAGGTAAAGTGCATTATTGATCCAGAACATTTAGGATGAAACTCTTCACAGATCACATCTAATGGCAGCTGGTGTTTGAAGAGCTCAGCTCAGAGCTCCAGGGTTTGCTCCACACTGACACACTTCACACAGTGTTGTACAGTAAGAACTGGAATCATTCATTCTGAACCGAATCTGTGCTGACAACAAATATGAAACCTTTATGTGTCCATTTTATATTGTGACTGAGCTCATATTTACAGACAGTTCTTCAGTGGAAGGAGGAAGTTTAGATGACACAGAGTTTTCTTTGGATAAAATGCAGCGTTTGTGTTTGTGTCTCTGGCTGTCAGGATGCTGCACACGACACTAAACATCTTCAGGGTCAGAAACTGTGGAGAAACAGAAATGATTCAATTCAACCTGTTCACACCAGGACTAAACCAGGACTAAACCAGGACTAAACCTGGACTGAACCAGGACTAAACCAGCACTAAACCAGGTCTAAACCAGGAATAAACCTGGACTAAACCAGGACTGAACCAGCACTTAACCAGGTCTAAACCAGCATTGAACCAGAACTAAACCAGGACTAAACCAGGTCTAAACCAGGTCTAAACCAGTACTAAACCTGGACTAAACCTGGAATAAACCAGGACTAAACCAGGTCTAAACCAGGACTAAACCTGGACTAAACCAGGTCTAAACCAGGACTAAACCAGGAATAAACCAGCACTAAACCAGAACTAAACCAGGACTAAACCAGGACTAAACCTGGACTAAACCAGGACTAAACCAGGACTAAACCAGGTCTAAACCAGCACTAAACCAGGACTAAACCAGGACTGAACCAGGACTAAACCAGGACTAAACCAGGACTAAACCAGCACTGAACCAGAATTAAGCAGGACTAAACGAGCAATGAACAGTACTAAACCAGGACTAAACCTGGACTAAACCAGAACTAAACCAGGACTAAACCAGCACTAATCCAGAATTAAAGCAGGACTAAACCAGGACTAAACCTGGACTAAACCAGGACTAAAACAGGACTAAACCAGAACTAAACCAGGACTAAACCAGCACTAATCCAGAATTAAAGCAGGACTAAACCAGGACTAAACCAGGACTAAACCAGGACTAAAACACCACTAAACCAGCACTAATCCAAGACTAAACCAGGACTGAACCAGGACTAAACAAGGACTAAACCAGCACTAAACCAGGACTAAACCAGGACTAAACCAGCACTGAACCAGAACTAAACCAGGACTAAACCAGGACTAAACCAGGACTAAACCTGGACTAAACCAGTACTAAACCTGAACTAAACCAGGACTAAACCAGCACTGAACCAGAACTAAACCAGGACTAAACCAGCACTGAACCTGGAGTAATCCAAGAGTAAACCAGGACTAAACCTGGACTAAACCTGGACTAAACCAGGAATAAACCAGGACTAAACCAGGACTAATCCAAGACTAAACCTGGACTAAACCTGGACTAAACCAGAACTAAACCAGGACTAAACCAGGACTAAACCTGGACTAAACCTGGACTAAACCAGGTCTAAAGAAGGACTAAACCAGGACTAAACCAAGTCTAAACTTGGACTAAACCTGGAATAAACCAGGAATAAACCAAGACTAAACCAGGACTAATCCAAGACTAAACCTGGACTAAACCAGAACTAAACCAGGACTAAACCAGGACTAAAGCAGGACTAAACCTGGACTAAACCAGAACTAAACCAGGACTAAACCAGGACTAAACCAGGACTAAACCTGGACTAAACCTGGATTAAACCAGGTCTAGACCAGGACTAAACCAGGACTAAACCAGGTCTAAACTTGGACTAAACCTGGACTAAACCAGGAATAAACCAGGACTAAACCAGGACTAATCCAAGACTAAACCTGGCCTAAACCAGAACTAAACCAGGACTAAACCAGAACTAAACCGGCATTAAACCAGGACTAAACCAGGACTAAACCAGGTCTAAACCAGAACTAAACCAGGACTGAACCAGCACTGAACCAGGACTAAACCAGGACTAAACCAGGACCAAACCTGGACTAAACCAGGTCTAAACCAGGACTAAACCAGGACTACATCAGGACTAAACCAGGTCTGAATCAGCACTAAACCAGGACTAAACCAGGACTAAACCTGGTCTAAACCAGCACTAAACCAGGACTAAACCAGGACTGAACCAGGACTAAACCAGGACTAAACCAGGTCTAATCCAGGACTAAACCTGGACTAAACCTGGACTAAACCAGGTCTAAACCAGGACTAAACCAGAACTAAACCAGGACTAAACCAGCACTGAACAGTACTAAACCAGGACTAAACCTGGACTAAACCAGGACTAAACCAGGACTAAACCAGGTCTAAACCTGGACTAAACCAGGTCTAAACCTGGACTAAACCAGGACTAAACCAGGACTAAACCAGGTCTAATCCAGGACTAAACCTGGACTAAACCAGGACTAAACCAGGACTAAACCAGGACTAAACCAGAACTAAACCAGGACTAAACCAGCACTGAACAGTACTAAACCAGGACAAAACCTGGACTAAACCAGGACTAAACCAGGACTAAACCAGGTCTAAACCTGGACTAAACCAGGTCTAAACCTGGACTAAACCAGGACTAAACCAGGACTAAACCAGGTCTAAACCAGGACTAAACCTGGACTAAACCAGGTCTAAACCAGGACTAAACCGGCACTAAACCAGAACTAAACCAGCATAAACCAGGACTAAACCAGGACTAAACCTGGACTAAACCAGGTCTAAACCAGGACTAAACCAGGTCTAAACCAGGACTAAACCAAGACTAAACCGGCACTAAACCAGAACTAAACCGGCATTAAACCTGGACAAAACCAGGACTAAGCCAGGTCTAAACCAGGACTAAACCAGGACTAAACCAGGTCTAAACCAGGACTAAACCAGGACTAAACTAGGACTAAACCAGCACTAAACCAGAACTAAACCGGCATTAAACCAGGACTAAACCAGGACTAAACCAGGACTAAACCTGGACTAAACCAGGACTAAACCAGGTCTAAACCAGGACTAAACCAGCACTAAACCAGGACTAAACCAGGACTGAACCAGGACTAAACCAGGACTAAACCAGGACTAAACCAACACTGAACCAGAACTAAAGCAGGACTAAACGAGCAATGAACAGTACTAAACCAGGACTAAACCTGGACTAAACCAGAACTAAACCAGGACTAAACCAGCAATAATCCAGAATTAAAGCAGGACTAAACCAGGACTAAACCTGGACTAAACCAGGACTAAACCAGCACTAATCCAGAATTAAAGCAGGACTAAACCAGGACTAAACCTGGACTAAACCAGGACTAAAACAGGACTAAACCAGAACTAAACCAGGACTAAACCAGCACTAATCCAGAATTAAAACAGGACTAAACCAGGACTAAACCTGGACTAAAACAGGACTAAAACAGCACTAAACCAGCACTAATCCAAGACTAAACCAGGACTGAACCAGGACTAAACCAGGACTAAACCAGCACTAAACCAGGACTAAACCAGGACCAAACCAGCACTGAACCAGAACTAAACCAGGACTAAACCAGGACTAAACCTGGACTAAACCTGGACTAAACCAGGACTAAACCTGAACTAAACCAGGACTAAACCAGCACTGAACCAGAACTAAACCAGGACTAAACCAGCACTGAACCAGCACTGAACCTGGAGTAATCCAAGACTAAACCAGGACTAAACCTGGACTAAACCAGGAATAAACCAGGACTAAACCAGGACTAATCCAAGACTAAACCTGGACTAAACCAGAACTAAACCAGGACTAAACCAGGACTAAACCAGGACTAAACCTGGACTAAACCTGGACTAAACCAGGTCTAAACCAGGTCTAAACCAGAACTAAACCAGGACTAAACCAGGACTAAACCAGGACTAAACCTGGACTAAACCTGGATTAAACCAGGTCTAAACCAGGACTAAACCAGGACTAAACCAGGTCTAAACTTGGACTAAACCTGGACTAAACCAGGAATAAACCAGGACTAAACCAGGACTAATCCAAGACTAAACCTGGACTAAACCAGAACTAAACCAGGACTAAACCAGAACTAAACCGGCATTAAACCAGGACTAAACCAGGACTAAACCAGGACTAAACCAGGTCTAAACCAGGACTAAACCAGGACTGAACCAGCACTGAACCAGGACTAAACCAGGACCAAACCAGGTCTAAACCTGGACTAAACCAGGTCTAAACCAGGTCTAAACCTGGACAAAACCAGCACTAAACCAGGACTACATCAGGACTAAACCAGGACTAAACCAGGTCTGAACCAGCACTAAACCAGGACTAAACCAGGACTAAACCTGGTCTAAACCAGCACTAAACCAGGACTAAACCAGGACTGAACCAGGACTAAACCAGGACTAAACCAGGTCTAATCCAGGACTAAACCTGGACTAAACCTTGACTAAACCTGGAATAACCAGGTCTAAACCAGGACTAAACCAGGACTAAACCAGGTCTAAACCAGGACTAAACCGGCATTAAACCAGGACTAAACCAGGACCAAACCAGGTCTAAACCTGGACTAAACCAGGTCTAAACCTGGACAAAACCAGCACTAAACCAGGACTACATCAGGTCTAAACCAGGACTAAACCAGGTCTGAACCAGCACTAAACCAGGACTAAACCAGGACTAAACCTGGTCTAAACCTGCACTAAACCAGGACTAAACCAGGACTGAACCAGGACTAAACCAGGACTAAACCAGGTCTAATCCAGGACTAAACCTGGACTAAACCTTGACTAAACCTGGACTAAACCAGGTCTAAACCAGGACTAAACCAGGACTAAACCAGGTCTAAACCAGGACTAAACCAGTACTAAACCGGCATTAAATCAGGACTAAACAGGACTAAACCAGCACTAAACCAGGACTAAACCAGGACTTAACCAGAACTAAACCAGGACTAAACCAGCACTGAACAGTACTAAACCAGGACTAAACCTGGACTAAACCAGGACTAAACCAGGACTAAACCAGGTCTAAACCTGGACTAAACCAGGTCTAAATCTGGACTAAACCAGGACTAAACCAGGACTAAACCAGGTCTAAACCAGGACTAAACCTGGACTAAACCAGGTCTAAACCAGGACTAAACCAGGAATAAACCGGCACTAAACCAGAACTAAACCAGCATAAACCAGGACTAAACCAGGACTAAACCTGGACTAAACCAGGTGTAAACCAGGACTAAACCAGGTCTAAACCAGGACTAAACCAAGACTAAACCGGCACTAAACCAGAACTAAACCGGCATTAAACCTGGACAAAACCAGGACTAAACCAGGACTAAACCAGGTCTAAACCAGTACTAAACCAGGACTAAACTAGGACTAAACCAGCACTAAACCAGAACTAAACCGGCATTAAACCAGGACTAAACCAGGACTAAACCTGGACTAAACCAGGACTAAACCAGGTCTAAACCAGGACTAAAGCAGGACTAAACCAGGACTAAACCAGGACTAAACCAGGTCTAAACCAGGACTAAACCAGGACTAAACCTGGACTAAACCAGGACTAAACCAGGACTAAACCAGGACTAAACCAGGTCTAAACCAGCACTAAACCAGGACTAAACCAGGACTGAACCAGGACTAAACCAGGACTAAACCAGGACTAAACCAGGACTAAACCAGCACTAATCCAGAATTAAAGCAGGACTAAACCAGGACTAAACCAGGACTAAACCAGGACTAAACCAGCACTAATCCAGAATTAAAGCAGGACTAAACCAGGACTAAACCTGGACTAAACCAGGACTAAAACAGGACTAAACCAGAACTAAACCAGGACTAAACCAGCACTAATCCAGAATTAAAACAGGACTAAACCAGGACTAAACCTGGACTAAAACAGGACTAAAACAGCACTAAACCAGCACTAATCCAAGACTAAACCAGGACTGAACCAGGACTAAACCAGGACTAAACCAGCACTAAACCAGGACTAAACCAGGACTAAACCAGCACTGAACCAGAACTAAACCAGGACTAAACCAGGACTAAACCTGGACTAAACCTGGACTAAACCAGGACTAAACCTGAACTAAACCAGGACTAAACCAGCACTGAACCAGAACTAAACCAGGACTAAACCAGCACTGAACCTGGAGTAATCCAAGACTAAACCAGGACTAAACCTGGACTAAACCAGGAATAAACCAGGACTAAACCAGGACTAATCCAAGACTAAACCTGGACTAAACCAGAACTAAACCAGGACTAAACCAGGACTAAACCAGGACTAAACCTGGACTAAACCTGGACTAAACCAGGTCTAAAGCAGGACTAAACCAGGACTAAACCAGGTCTAAACTTGGACTAAACCTGGAATAAACCAGGAATAAACCAAGACTAAACCAGGACTAATCCAAGACTAAACCTGGACTAAACCAGAACTAAACCAGGACTAAACCAGGACTAAACCTGGACTAAACCAGAACTAAACCAGGACTAAACCAGGACTAAACCAGGACTAAACCTGGACTAAACCTGGATTAAACCAGGTCTAAACCAGGACTAAACCAGGTCTAAACTTGGACTAAACCTGGACTAAACCAGGAATAAACCAGGACTAAACCAGGACTAATCCAAGACTAAACCTGGACTAAACCAGAACTAAACCAGGACTAAACCAGAACTAAACTGGCATTAAACCAGGACTAAACCAGGACTAAACCAGGACTAAACCAGGTCTAAACCAGGACTAAACCAGGACTGAACCAGCACTGAACCAGGACTAAACCAGGACTAAACCAGGACCAAACCAGGTCTAAACCTGGAATAAACCAGGTCTAAACCAGGTCTAAACCTGGACAAAACCAGCACTAAACCAGGACTACATCAGGACTAAACCAGGACTAAACCAGGTCTGAACCAGCACTAAACCAGGACTAAACCAGGACTAAACCTGGTCTAAACCAGCACTAAACCAGGACTAAACCAGGTCTAATCCAGGACTAAACCTGGACTAAACCTTGACTAAACCTGGACTAAACCAGGTCTAAACCAGGACTAAACCAGGACTAAACCAGGTCTAAACCAGGACTAAACCGGCATTAAATCAGGACTAAACCAGGACTAAACCAGCACTAAACCAGGACTAAACCAGGACTAAACCAGGACTAAACCAGAACTAAACCAGGACTAAACCAGCACTGAACAGTACTAAACCAGGACTAAACCTGGACTAAACCAGGACTAAACCAGGACTAAACCAGGTCTAAACCTGGACTAAACCAGGTCTAAACCTGGACTAAACCAGGACTAAACCAGGACTAAACCTGGACTAAACCAGGACTAAACCTGGACTAAACCAGGTCTGAACCAGAACTAAACCAGGACTAAACCAGCACTAAACCAGGTCTAAACCAGGTCTAAACCAGGACTAAACCAGCACTGAACCAGAACTAAACCAGGACTAAACCAGCACTGAACCAGGAGTAAACCTGGACTAAACCAGATCTAAACCTGGACTAAACCAGGACTAAACCTGGACTAAACCAGGACTAAACCTGGACTAAACCAGGTCTAAACCTGGAATAAACCAGGACTAAACCAGGACCAAACCAGGTCTAAACCAGGAATAAACCAGGACTAAACTTGGACTAAACAGGACTAAGCCAGGTCTGAACCAGAACTAAACCAGGACTAAACCAGGACTAAACCAGGTCTGAACCAGCACTAAACCAGGACTAAAGCAGGAATAAACCAAGTCTAAACCAGCACTAAACCAGGACTTAACCAGGATTGAACAAGGACTAAACCAGGACTAAACCAGGTCTAAACCAGGACTAAACCTGGACTAAACCTGGAATAAACCAGGACTAAACCAGGACTAAACCTGGACTAAACCTGGACTAAACCAGGTCTAAACCAGGACTAAACCTGGACTAAACCAGGTCTAAACCAAAACTAAACCAGGAATAAACCGGCACTAAACAAGAAATAAACCAGGACTAAACCAGGACTAAACCTGGACTAAACCAGGTCTAAACCAGGACTAAACCAGGTCTCAACCAGGATTAAACCAAGACTAAACCGGCACTAAACCGGCACTAAACCAGAACTAAACCTGGACTAAACCAGGACTAAACCAGGACTAAACCTGGACTAAACCAGGACTAAAACAGCACTAAACCAGCACTAATCCAAGACTAAACCAGGACTAAACCAGGACTAAACCAGGACTAAACCAGGACTAAACCAGGACTAAACCAGGACTAAACGAGCACTGAACCAGAACTAAACCAGGACTAAACCAGCACTGAACCAGCACTGAACCAGGACAAAACCAGGACTAAACGTGGACTAAACGTGGACTACACCAGGACTAAACCAGGACTAAACCAGGTCTAAACCAGGTCTAAACCAGGTCTAAACCAGGACTAAACCAGTACTAAACCAGGACTAAACCAGGACTAACCCTGGAGTAAAACAGGACTAAACCAGGACTAAACGTGGACTAAACCAGGACTAAACCAGGTCTAAATCAGGACCAAACCAGGTCTAAACCAGGAGTAAACCAGGACTAAACCAGGACTAAACCAGGTCTAAACCAGGACTAAACCAGGACTAAGCCAGGACTTGTGATGTCATGTGGTGAGACAGGAAGTGCTCCACTGTGTTTTTAAGCCTCATGTAGACTGTGCATGTAAAATCAATCAATCAATCAATAAATCAATAAATAAAAGTGGAGCCGCTCCATGAGTCCGTTTGAGGACAGAAGGAAATGTGTGCGACTGCTCCAGGCTCAAAACAGCCCCATAAAGTCACTACTCACTCCAGTGTCTCCAGTCGACAGTGACGACTCTGTTTAAGCTCCAGCAGCTCCTCCACATCTGACTTACTCAGTCTGTTACCAAACAGATACAGTTCTGTGAGGTGTGAGGGGTTGGACTTCAGAGCTGAGGCCAGAGAGGAACAGCTCCTCTTTGACAAACCACAGTCCTCCAATCTGAATAAAGAAAACATGATGTGTTCAAGTCCAGACAAATATAAACTGTGTTTACAGAGACTTTGTGAAGGATCAAATAAATCCAGGATAATATTCATACTAAAAAGATGAAAAGCCTGAGAACTGTTCTAAACGTGGTCACATATTTCCTGGTCCATTTACATCAACAGTTCGTCCCATCATGAGTTTGTCAGAGCATCATTTAAGGAGACTGTAAATATTGATACTGAAGTCCAAATGTTCCAGAACAATTCTCCCCGTTGAGCCCGGAGTCATTCTTGGACCAGTCCTTTTGACTTCTACTCCAGGAAAATCATTTACAAGTAACAGTGCTCTGACTTCAAGAGGACGGAGGGTTCACTCCCTTTCTCGTCTCCATGGAAATGTTATTCAACTGTTCCACGTTAAGGCATTAAACTTATCTATCGCCATGGAGACGAGCAGGGCACAAGCCAAATTACAGGTCAGATTGTAAGGAATATTTTCTTGTTGAACCCATTTTTAATACATGTCAACTTTTTAAATGAGACCGATTTACCTGCATCATCAGGAACAATGAAGAATATTTAGATGTAAATGAGTTCTTTCTAAACTGTAAGTGGAACCAGTGTTTTATTTTGTCAGTGTTCTACAAGCACAGGTGGGTAGTTCTCACTTAGATTTACTTGTGTTTCCTTTTATAGGATTTTCTTTTGTTTCCTAATCATCTTATTGAGCCAAACATTGACTTCTCCTTGAGTAATATTTGTATTAAAGTCACAGTGCTCTTTCTTAGCTCAGAGTTTGGATTCCTCTTCTCACTGTTCCATGTTTAGAAGTGACTAAAGTTTGATGTTGACAATATGAAATGATTTGTAAAGATGTTTCTTGCCCCTTCAGATATGATGAAGTGTTTGTAATATTTATGGTCTGTTTTGGAAATAGCAGAATAAACACTTTTGTCTGTGACATTCACTTCCAATTATAAATCTACATTTATCTCCAGACAATTCCTCTGTTCCACTGACTGAAGAGCAGGAGTTTCCTCAAATATCTTCACTCTTACTCCAGTCATTTTTGGACCACCACTTTTTTACTTCTACTTGAGTAATGTCATCTAAAAGTAACAGTACTTTTACTCGAGTACAATCATCTGCTACTCTACCATCTCTGAGTCCAAGTCCAGAGTAAATACTAGAGCTTATTATGGCCGAGCTCTTTAGTGAAAGCTCTGAAACACGACACAAGTAAGAGACAGAACTGACCTGAGAGTCTCCAGTCGACAGTCTGGACTCTGCAGAAAACCACACAGATGAGACACTCCTGAATCACACAGGTTTGAGTTATGGTCCAGGTCCAGTAGTGTGAGATGTGAGGGGTTGGACTTCAGAGCTGAGGCCAGAGAGGAACAGCTCATCTCTGACAAACCACAGCGCCTCAATCTGAATAAAGAAAACATGATGTGGTTATACATCTTATATGACACTTTTTCTCCAGTGTTAACACACTATTTGTCATTCACTGCACCAAGTCCCCACAGCTTCAACTCATTTGTCCAAAACATGACTTTAGTTCAGCCCTTGAACACATGTGAATAAAGAACACATGATGTGCTTCACGTCCATAGAAATATAGATGCTGCTTATAGAGACACTGTGAAGAATCAAATAAAGACATGATAATAAAGCATGAAAAATAATACAAACATATGAAAAGCATCACTGAACATGGAGTCCAGTCTTTTGGGGTTTAGCGTTTAATACATGTTTACTTGAGTTTATTGGGCCTGATCATATTATGTGCACGAGCAAAATGCAAAAGAAAAACAAACATTGTCCCATGAAAATGGATCAAATCCTTCAACTGTGGAAAGGAACATTTTTGACCTTATATGGAAAAGTCTCCATTGTGGTTCCTCAGTTTCTATATTTGTTTCTGTTAGAATAATTATATATATTATCCCATATTTGTCTTAATCATGTGTTAGATATTTGTGTATTTGCAATAATCTCTTTTGTGCTTGAAAACTGTGTGCAGTATTTTTCCACTGCTGTGCAGCTGATGCCTGGCAGGAGCCAGGCTTATCAGCCTATGCGACAGGAGCTGTTTGATTTTGGCAAAACATGAACTGAATGTGCTCAAATTCCAGCGTGGTCACCGCGCTCAGCCTACTGTCCGACCTTGATCAATAATGCATAATTATGTTTTATTTTATTTGTCATATCTTGGTATCGTTGCTGTTTTCCCCCTTTCCCTTAGAGCAGCGACACCCAATGTAACCAGGGTCATCCTAATGTAAATAAAAGTGAGGAGACGGGGCCGTGCTTCAGAGCGGGTTGGAGAGTGTATCTCTGAGCACGTCTCAATCCGTTCTCGCGAGTAAAACTGAATAATCTCTCTTGTCTTTCTTCTTTGAATGTTTTAGATGGGGTTAAACCTAACATAAACTTGGTCCTTCCGAGCCGGATTCCAAGACACCTGGAGACTCCATCGGGCGTTAAGAATCCAGAAAGACCGTGGCCACGGCAGAATAGTCCCTTTCTCGGGCTGGTTATCTTCTCGTCGGCTGGAGTCCGATGGTTGACGGAATGCCGAGGGAGAAAGACAACAGACAGTGAGTAGTCTTGACTTTAAAAGAAGCGAATGACTGAGGGTCGTTGCGCGTAAACAAACCCTATAAATCCTAGGCACTGATAGGTAAATTCCTCGAGTTAAATTCCGTAAGGACGGCGGAGTCCTCTTCGTGTTAAATTCCGCGGGACGGCGGAGTCCCCTCGAGTTAAATTCCGGAAAATAAAGGACGGCGGAGTCCTCTTCGTGTTAAATTCCGTGGGTATCAGTAAATAGGAGTGTGAATGAGTGTGTGTGAGTGGAAATTTTATAACCACTAGGTTATTAATTTCATACCAAAAGATTGGGATTGTAAATAGTGAGTTTTTGTGGATGTAAAGACAAGATTTCTCCACCTTAACGGGTAGAAGTGAGAAATACCACAAAAATAGATTAATCACTATCCCAATCAGTCTTTGAAATCAGTCTTAGAGACCTCCCTATGAGTGACAGACTGATCCAAATTGTGACAAAATGGGAAACCTAATAACAACCAGAAAACCTAGAGATAGATTAAAATGTAAGGATTATAAAATAATGGAGGCGAAAAATGCAGGATATAATAGATACCTAGACTTATGGGTAGAAAAATATAATTTTAAAGGCAACCTGAGTGTAGTGACCTTGAAGGCATTGCGTGACCAGATAAGGGAAAAGACAAAAAAATGATGAGAAGAAAGGGCGTAGGGAGGGCATAACAGAGCTAGGATGTTGGTTAGAAATGGCAAAGCTGAGAGAGGAGCGACAAAAAATGAAACAGGACAGAAGTAAATTGGAGGAAGTGTTTTTTCATAGAAAGGAAGATGATGAGACTACAGTGGTAGTTGGGAGACGTCCAACACCACCGGAGCAGGCAGAAGCAAGTGTAGAAGTGCAAGTAATACAGGAAGAAAAATCAAGTAGTGAAACACATCCTCCTCCGTACAATCCAGAACCATTAAAACCCACAACATACCCCGACTTGACAGAAATTAAAGGTGCTATGGGACGACCAGTAACTCGCAGTAAAGCAGATAAACCTTTGGAATGGTCTAAAACCATGGGTGAGGTTTTACAAGAGACACCTACAGCACCAGAAGTAGAACTATCATCATATAACCCTTTTAAACATGAACTGGACATAAACAAACCTACGCAGCTATTTCCGATGATTGAAGTAGCAAATCCCAGAGCAGGACAGGATGACCAACCACTGACTATGATGGTCTATAGGACTTGGACGACAGCAGATGTAAAGAAAGCAGTAGAAGGTGTTACACCCTACAATGAGGATGTAGATCAGTTTTGTATTGACATGGAAGCACTAAGGAAATCTTATAATTTGGATGGGCGTGAGGCACAACAAGCCTGGATGGCGGCATTAGGTTCTAATTGGAGTCATGTTAGAGGAGATTGGAACCCTTTAAAAACTGACGGGTCAGTTTTGATGTACAATGATGACGACCTAGGAACTAGACTTGGACAGCTAGCGACAAGAACAAAAGATAGATACAAAAAGAAAGCTAATTATGGTGAGATAAACAGAACAAGACAAAAAGAGGACGAATCTTTTGAGGACTTTAAAGTAAGGATGACTAAAGTGTTTAAAGCACACAGCGGAATGACTGAGACCAGTGAGCCACAGGGAGTTTATCAACAACAGCTCAAGAATGCTCTCCATGCAGGAGCCAGAGAAGGAATTAAGTGTTGGCTGGAAAAACATTTCTATGGCATGGCAGGAGCCTCGTTAGAGGACTATGTTAATCATGCAATTCATGCAGAAAAGGTAGTGGTAGAAAAGAATAAAAAGAAAAATAAACCAGTTGAAGTATTCCTCCAGACGGAAGGAGATGGCATATTTTTCCAGGGAGGACGTGATAGAGGTAGAGGCAGAAGAGGTCAAAATAGAGGCAGAGGTAGAGAAGGATATCAAAATAGACAAAACAGGGACTATAGACAAAACAAGGACTATAGACAAAACAGGGACTATAGACCAAACAGGGACTATAGACAAAACAGGGACTATAGACCAAACAGGGACTATAGACAAAACAGGGACTATAGACCAAACAGGGATTATAGACAAAACAGGGACTATAGACCAAACAGGGACTATAGACAAAACAGGGACTATAGACAAAACAGGGACCAGTATCGAGACAGTCAGGAACCAGACGTGTGTTGGTCATGTGGCCAAACAGGACATTTTGCAAGAGATTGCAGGTCAGGGCCACAACGCAGACAGGATGAAGGAGGCTATCAAGCATGACTAGACCAGGGTGACTCTGCCCATTTTGAAACTTTTGATGATTCAGAGCGGCCAGAGGAAGAGGAAGTGCAGATTAATTATCACAACATTTTTATGAATAGGGGAGAATTGCCAGAAATAGAACTAATGGTAAATGGAGTCAGGGTAAAATTCTTGTGTGACTCAGGAGCATGTAGAACTACATGTAGGGATCCATTCCCAGGATTGAAACTCGGCATAGGTGGTGTATTGGTCAGGACAGCAAGTGGTCATTTGTCCAGAATACCAGAAACACAGCCTGTATGGATTAGAGATCCAGAAGGTCAAACATGTCACATATCTGTACTGCATTTCCCACAATGCCCTGAAAATTTATTAGGAAGAGATGCCATGACACAGCTAGGGTTAGCTATTATTCCACAAGGTAATAGTATGATAGTGAAAAGGAAGCATGAGCTAGCTGATTCAGATCTATATGTTTTGCAAGGCAGAGGCCAACCTCATTATTATTACTCACTTAATCTGCCTGAAAATTGTCCAACTAAAATGGCAAATGCTCTCTTAGATGAAGGAAGGAAAGCTATTTTTAAAGAGCAAGACAAAATGCTAGCAGGAAATTTGTATGTTGCCACATGGTTCAAAAAGACTCCAGGTCCAGATGAAGAATATTTAAACAAGCTACAGAAATTGTCACCCACAAGTACAACCATAGGTTATGTGTACAGTGACACAGATAGCGCCAGTGCAGCAGATGTAATACTCCCTTGGGATGTGACTACAATGCACGACATGTATAGAAATCACCTACCACCACATATACCCTTGTACAAGCCTGTGGAGTGGAAATGGAAAGACCTAGGAATAATGGTTCACAGGGGCCAGAAGGCCAAAGACTGGGTTGTGACCTCTGTGAATACAGAAACCAGTGCAGAGACAGGATTGACGAGGAAAGCATCATTCTGGACAGCTAGGATGTCAGGACAGGCAAATTTGGACCCCTCTGATCAACAATCATGACGAATCTTTTTAACTGAGGCAGAGGAGGACTTCTTATCTGGCGCACCAGACGAGGTGTGGTCAACAAGCCCATCTGACGTAGGACTTATTAAAGGAACCCTACCAGTTATAATAAGACCAAAATCTGAGTACAGACCATGTGTGAAGCTGTACCCACTGAAGCCTGATGCAGTTGAGGGTATAAGACCAGTTATAAATGATCTGATTAAGGCAGGTGTTATAATTGAGTGTGATGACTCACCATGTAACACACCAATATTCCCAGTAAAGAAACGGGCGCCCTCTATAGGCTGGCGTATGATACAGGACTTACAAGCAGTGAACAGTGCACTGATTCAACGAGCTCCATGTGTTCCAGATCCACACACATCACTAAATTCATTAAGACCTGATGCTACGATATTCACAGTAATTGATATTAGCAATGCATTTTTCTCAATTCCAATTGACAAGGACAGCCAATTCTTGTTTGCATTTACTTTTGAGGGTAAGAGATATACCTTCACCAGATTACCTCAAGGTTATTGTGAAAACCCTACAATTTACTCCCAGGTTATGTCAGCGAATGTGTCGAGATTCGATCCTCCAGGAGGAAGCCAAATTTTGCTTTATACAGATGACATATTAATTGCATCACGAGATACAGAAACCTGTAAAATTGACACATTAGCAATACTAAAATATTTAGCTGAAAATGGACACAAAGTGAGCAAAAACAAGGTACAACTATGTAAAACAGAAGTTAAATATTTGGGGCATAATCTAAGTGCAGGTGGAAGAACAGTAGCAGACAGTAGAAAAACAGTAATACTGGCCGCACCAAAACCCATGACCAAGAAACAAACAGGTGGCTAAGGCGCTGTGTAAAGATATAATACCAAGATTTGGCATACCTGAGAGAATCTATAGTGATAATGGGACACACTTTGTAAACAGTCTAATTTCACACATTGGGAAATTATTCCATGTTGATTTAAAAAATCATTGTGCCTACCACCCTCAAAGTGCTGGGTTAGTAGAAAGGATGAATGGTACGGTAAAAAATAGACTAAAGAAATGTATGGAAGAGACAGGAAGACCATGGACTCAATGCCTAGATTTAGTTAAACTATACATTAACATAACCAGTACAGTAGGATTAACACCATATGAAACTATATTCGGAAGAATGTACAGGCTGCCACAATTTAAAAATGAATGGGAGGTAGATGAAGATTCTACCCTGGCAGACTATATGAGAAGAGATTTGGAAAAACAGAAACAAAAAGAGCTGAGCCAGTACCCTTCTGTTTCCCAGGTAAACCTCGATTTAGTGGAGCCAGGAGATTGGGTGCTGATAAGGAGCATTAAGAAGAAGCATTGGTACTCTCCCAAGTGGGAAGGCCCCCACCAAGTACTACTGACTACACCCACAGCAGTTAAAATAGCAGAAAGATCAACCTGGGTGCATTTATCACACTGTAAGAAGGTTATATCAGTAAAGGATAACACTCTCAAACAAAATGACACCTCCATGGCTTAAAGCCGCAATAACGTGCTGGATATTAATCCTTATATTTGTGGTTCCATTCTTATCAGTGTGGTATCTTTGGGAGTCTCCTAAGCGTAGTCAAGTTCAAAGCACCACCAGTTCGATCACCAATACGTCAGAACTTCACGCCAAAATACCAGATCTCAAATTACTTCAAATTTCAGAGAATGAAATAAACATGTTAAATTCCACTTATCCCAGGCACAGAATTAAACGGAGAGTGATGGGAGGGTTTGGAATGGAACAATTAACTGAACCCTCCATACCCACTAATCCATGCAAAACAGGAACTGGGGGTGCAACGAACGAACCATATATATATGTTATAATACCCCAAGATTTATCAGCACTGTAATGATCTCAATGTCTACATTTAAGATAGGACCCTATCTGGCCAGAGATTGGTACAACTACCAACTTTATCTATGCACATCTCGGTACGTAGGGGGATGGGGAGACGTCTTCTCCACTACTGATTCCACATGGGCTAAAGATTCATATGGGTGGAACCTTATGGCGAAAAATTGGTCTCAAATTCTAATTATGGGAAAGCAAAAGATAAATGGGGATCCAACTTTGGTATTGCACTTTAATACAACGACTTTACCATTACCATCACGGGGAATAAATTATGCACATTATGATGATCACTCCTGTTTTAGTTTTGCCCTATGTGTACACAAGAGTGGAGAAGACCCATGTACTGTGTTGTCCATATGCCCTAATATTACCGAAGGTAACTCTAATACATCTAAAACAGACACCCCCATTGACAGCTTGTCCCTAGGACCGAAAACAAGGACAAAAATGAAAATCAAAATTGCTAATGGACCACTACCTACAGACGAATGGTTCCAAATCACTACTGGCATTTCAGGACAAAGCAACAACTGGTTGCTTCTGGTGGAACAAGCTGCAAAGGCTGTAAATTCTGATTGTGTTGTATGCTTAGGGCCCAGACCAATACTTTGTGTGGTACCAGCGACTATGTCACCAGACTGTGTAACTGACGTTATGCAAAAGACTGTTCCACAAGCCAACTGTACATTCTGGGACTCAGTTTATCCACTCACACCCCTAGAAAAGAGAAAACCATTGTTTAACAAAAATGTTCTTGTGGCGAATTATACATGTATTAATATGACAGGCACAGGGGAGATATTAGGTAACCTGTCCTTAGAATGGTGTTATACTATGTTACATGTGGGAGGCAAATTTACACCTGTATCGAGAGGAGATGTATGGTGGTGGTGTGGGGAAGATAAGTTGTATGACAAATTACCAAAGGATGTGACTGGTCTATGTGCCCTAGTGTCTTTACTCCTGCCTGCGACAGTACACCCCCTCTCGGCCCAGGATTTATTACAAGCAACAAGGAGTTTATTACCACAAGAATGGCATAGAGACAAAAGAGCTTCTAAGTGGCTAGGAGATAGTGATCCCACTTATATTGACGCAATAGGAGTGTCCAGAGGAGTTCCCAATGAATACAAATTGTCAGATCAGATTGCAACAGGTTTTGAAAACATACCTTTAATTGCAGCAGTTTTTCCAATCACACCTAACAAAAATGTAGACCGAATAAACTACATCCACTACAACGTACAGAAATTGGGCAACTGGACACAGGCAGGCTTTGAGGCAGTGCACGAGCAGTTAGCAGCCACATCACTGATGTCATTCCAGAATCGCATCGCCTTGGACATGGTCTTGGCAGAGAAAGGGTCCATGTGCGCGATTTTTGGCAGCCAGTGTTGTACATTTATCCCGAATAATACTGCATCCGATGGCAGCTTGACCAGAGCAATAGAGGGTCTTCGTATCCTCAACAAGCGCATGAAGGAGCAGTCTGGCATCGACCAATCAATGTGGGATGACTGGCTGGGGGTGTTTGGCAGATATAAAGCACTCGTGAGCTCAATACTGATCTCAGTAGCCGTGTTCGCCGCAATATTGACCTTGTGTGGATGCTGTTGTATTCCCTGTATCCGTAGTCTAGTCAACCGTTTAATCACCACAGCAATAACCCCTGGTCCAGAGGACAGGGCAGTTCAGATCCATCTTTTGGCTGATGGTGACTCTGACGCTGAGGACTCCACTGAGGCTTTTGCCACATTGTTCAGAGACGAAAAAGACACACCTATGTAAATAACATAAACCTCCGAGTGTAAGCTTATTTTGTTTACCTATGAGTTTGTAGCTGAAAATCGAAAGAAGTGGTTATAAATGATTTTATCTAACAAATATGTGATAAACAGGAGGGAAATGTTAGAATAATTATATATATTATCCCATATTTGTCTTAATCATGTGTTAGATATTTGTGTATTTGCAATAATCTCTTTTGTGCTTGAAAACTGTGTGCAGTACTTTTCCACTGACTGCTGTGCAGCTGATGCCTGGCAGGAGCCAGGCTTATCAGCCTATGCGACAGGAGCTGTTTGATTTTGGCAAAACATGAACTGAATGTTTTAGATGGGGTTAAACCTAACAGTTTCTGTCAGTTTAATAAATCAAGTTTAATAAAGCTTTAAACTGCTCCACTCAGAAGCTTTATGTTTGTCCTTAAAAGCATCAGTGGTTCCCGAGCTTTATTTAAATACAGAGGCTACACAAGGATTTTGTTGGATAAAACATTTAGTACGGCAGAAAAACTGTATCCCTTCTTACACCTGATGCCCTCCCACTTTTTATACGCGGACAATTAGATTGGAAATATATGGAGCTTTATAAAAGAATGTCTGCATTCATGGTGCTGCTTCCAATTTGATAAACCTGAAAAAAGAGACGACATTTTACAACAGATCAGATGGTTCAGTTCAAATATTGTAATGGATGGAAAAGCTTAGTTTGTTGTAAAAATGTTTGAAAAGAGCTTTCTTTTTGTAAATGACCAAACCCATGAGAATGGAAAGGTCCTGGAATATGAGGAACTCATCTGTGTTTATGGTGATGTTTGTTCATGTCACAGAATCAAATCATCACAGCACTGGGAAGAAAATGGAAGAAACTCAGACATTTCATGAACTCTGAGTTTGTAAAACATCAACGAAACATAAACATTCACATTGGAGAAAAGGAATCCAAATAAAGCAACAAAGAAATCCATTTGACTGAACAGACAAATGCCTAAAGATGATCCCTTCTAATACTTTCAGAAAGTGGGAGGACAAAGTGGATTGGCCTTTACCATGGGAGTGGAGATTTCACTGAATTTACACAACCAATGTTGATGTGCAAAACACATGTTTTCAAGTCCAAATGATCTAAAATTGAGTTCAAAATGTGGAATATGACAGAGCCTGATGAATGGAGCTTTGCTGTTTGGAAGTGGAGTCCACTGAACACAAAAAGTGAAATGTCGTCCACCTGCTGGATGCAAACTGGACTTTGTTTTGGTTCCACTTTAAGAGCCTGATGTGTGTCAACGTTTATCACACATCGTTTTTCAAATGCATTATTTTTATTATTTTGCAATGTCATATTTAATAAAAACAATCACGTCGAGGGCATTAAAGCACATTTCTGTGCACCTGAAATTCATTGGCTGTAAAAAATCTGAGGATTCTTTGTTTTTTTTAAACTTTTTTTTATTTCCTCAACCAACATCTCACCTTTTGATTCACATTTTAACCTTTGTACTTTAAATATTTTAAGCCTTTATTTCTCAACATTTCGTCATAAAGTCGCTGCATTTCACAGTTCAAATAAGACAAAAGGTTTATTTGTTTCTTTGTTTATTTATGAGGATCCCCATTAGCTGTCACCAAATTGACAGCTCCTCTTCCTGGGGTCCAGTTAAAAGTAATACATTAAAGCTTTTTCAGGATACATATATCATATTACACACACATTAATACATCACATACAAAACATTCAAGCCTCCATCAGCAAGTGGTTTTTCAAGAGTCTTTTAAAAGCAGCTTTTGTAGAAGTTTCAGTCACAGTTGGTGGTCGTTTGTTCCATAAAGTCACAGCTCTAAACATGACAGATCTACACACTGCCTGTGTTCTGGGAATGGGTCGAGTCAAATGACCACGAGTTGCTTGTCTAGTCAGATAATTATGCTGATCTCTCACAAAATGCAAGTTGCCATACAAAGAAGGTGTTTTACTTTGACAGACATTTCTAAAAAAGCACAATAACTGCTACTTAAGTCTGTCTTCTACTTTGAGCCATGAAAGACGAGCCAGAAGATCAGCTGAGCTCTGTTTCCAAACATAAGGACAGTCCCGAGCCTGGCAGCTTTGTTCTGTGCAGTCTGCAGTTTTTTCAAGTGTTTCTTAGCAGCACTGGACCACACCACAGAACAGTAGTCCAGGTGAGACAACACCAACGACTGAACCACTAGGACTCTAGAAGCTGGTGTCATAAATGAGCTGACTCTTCTAATGCAGGACATATTTCTCCCCATTTTCTTCACCACAGCGTCAGTGTGTTTACCCCAAGATAAATGTTCATCCACTATTACTCCAAGTATTTTTACCTCTTGAACCTGCTCAATTTCCATGCCCTTCAGCACAATATTAAGTTGATCACTACTGTCTTGATGTCTAGTTTTAATCAGCATACACTTAGTTTTTGACACATTCAAGATCAGTCTATTTTCATCAATCCAATTCAATAAAAAGTCCAAATCCGATTGCAAAGTATTATTTAACTCTGGTACATTTGATGCCTTACAGTAAACAGTTGAATCGTCTGCATAGAGAGTTGCATTGCACTTTTTAAGGACATATGGCATATCATTAATGAAAATTGAAAAAAGCAGTGGTCCCAGGCAACTGCCTTGAGGCACACCGCACTGCAAAGTTTTAGGAGAGGAGAAACTGCCATTGAAAAATACAGATTGCAATCTACAAGTTAAATAACTATTTATCCACTTAAGTGGTGTGGAATCAAATTTGTATGCAGACAGTTTTTCAAGTAGCAGCTGATGATCCACTAAATCGAAAGCAGCACTGAAGTCTAGAAATATTGCACCCACCATCATTCTCTTATCGAGATCAGACAGCCACTTATCAGTCATTTCACTAACTGCTGTACATGTCGAGTGATTTTCCTTGGACGCATGTTGTGAAGCAAAATGCAATTCATTTGTGAATAAATAAGTTAAAATCTGTTTAAAAAACACTTTTTCTAGCAATTTACTAAGCATAGGTAGAATGCTAATTGGCCTACTATTAACTGTAGAGAGACTAACATTTGTGTTTTTTGATAGAGGAATTATTTTGGCAGACTTCCACATCTCAGGGAAGACCCCTTCTGTCAAACTCAAGTTAAACACATGACAAACTGGTAACGCTATTATACGAGCAGCTATTTTAAGTAGTCGACCATCCACCTTATCCATACCTGATGGTTTGTTATCATTTATAGTTTGAAGCATTTTTTTTTATTTCTTCTATATGTAACAGATTAAATGAGAATTTACACTTTTGGTTTTTAATAATTACATCTCTGATTATTTGAACTGAAGTACCCGAATGGTGACAATTAGTTGTTTCTTTCCTTAACTGATCAGTTTTATTGCTATAATAAGTACTAAACAGAGATGCAATATCGTCACCTTTTGTTAGAAAAACACCATCCGTCTCTATAAATAAAGGCATTTTGGACTTACGTCTACACATCAACTCATTTAAGGTGTTCCACTGTTGTTTGCCATCATTCTTCTTTTCCTCTATTGAATTTCTATACTACTGTTTTTTCTTTTTACACTTAACTTGGTCACTTTATTCCTCTTTACAAAAAGCTTTCCACTTTTCAGTATGTCCAGATTTCAATCAGACACATGCTTCTTTTTTCAGCATATCTCTATGTGCCAAGCACTGCCTGAGCTCATCATCAATCCATGGGGCCTTTTTGGTTCGCACTGTAAACTTTCTAAATGGTGCATGCTTAAAAGTGGAATATTTTCTCTTCAGTTGATGCAGCCTGGATGTTTTTGGTGCTGGTTGTTAAACTCTGGTGTGTGTCAGAGATTTGCGGCATCAGTTCTTTATTTGCACTCATAGTTTTGTTGCAGAGTTAAATAAAGCGGTTGTGGGAGCTCTGTACAAAAGTGCCCATTGGAACCCATTCAAACCAGTGTTTTTGAACCTGCTGTAAGAAGACATCCTGAAACGTGCATCTCCACTTTCTCTACATCGTCTGAACCCTCTGGCTTTAAACCAATGTTCTGAGGGACTTTTTTGCTCTTCACATCATTTCTTGGATATTTAGCGTAATGTAAATAAAAGGCGACTTTTCCCACTGAATCCCACACAAAACCTGCTGCAAACATCATATATGAAACTATAGGCCACTTTGTTCATATATTTTTACACCAACATGTTTTCTTTTTATAATCCTTTAAAAACAGAATTCTCTGAGCCTTTTAATAATGATAATAATGATTCATTTGATTTCTGGAGCCTTTTGGCCACATTTGGGACATTTTGTATTTGGGATCATATATTTCATACTTGTGTTGTTGCCCCTTCATATGTACCTATCTTACACCGAGCTCATCAAAAACTCATGTTTACAGAAAAATACTGTCTTCCACACTTCCTCCACTCTGAGCCCAGAGAGAGTCACTGCCCAAACTAAACTAAGGCTTTTGGACAGAATGAAACAGTCTGATATTTTCCATAAGTGTTTGGAGGAGCAGCTTTAGGACGTATCTGATACTGAACCTCTGCTGTTCTTCCAAATCCATGGAGTAAAAGTCAAAGACTCTGTCTCTGTTCTCTGGGACTCCTGCAGCTCCACAAACACTCACCCAGTCACATCCACCTGACGTCATGGAGCCCTGAGGGGAGGGGCTAGGGCCAATGTCCCCAATGCAAAATGAGATGCATTTCACCCACTGACCATATAAGGTCCAAATGACTTCATCGTTCAGAAAAGATGTCAGAAAACTCATTTGAAGTCAGAGGGTTCAGCAAATATCTCACACTCACACATTTCATGCTTTACACTTTGTACAACGGCAGGTGGAAAAATAGTGATTCAAATGGAAGTCAATGGATCATTTTGTGCTCCAGGGCCACAAAGGCAGTATCTTTCCTGGCACGAATCAGGATTTAATTCAGGATTTTAAACTGTCCCATAAATGTTCATCAAAACTTTAATGGATCAAATTCACTTTTCAGTATTGAGGTAACAAATATTTTCTTGTTGAACCCATTTTTAATGCATGTCAACTTTTTAAATGAGACCGATTTACCTGCATCATCAGGAACAATGAAGAATATTTAGATGTAAATGAGTTCTTTCTAAACTCTAAGTGGAACCAGTGTTTTATTTTGTCAGTGTTCTACAAGCACAGGTGGGTAGTTCTCACTTAGATTTACTTGTGTTTCCTTTCATAGGATTTTCTTTTGTTTCCTAATCATCTTATTGAGCCAAACATTGACTTCTCCTTGAGTAATATTTGTATTAAAGTCACAGTGCTCTTTCTTAGCTCAGAGTTTGGATTCCTCTTCTCACTGTTCCATGTTTAGAAGTGACTAAAGTTTGATGTTGACAATATGAAATGATTTGTAAAGATGTTTCTTGCCCCTTCAGATATGATGAAGTGTTTGTAATATTTATGGTCTGTTTTGGAAATAGCAGAATAAACACTTTTGTCTGTGACATTCACTTCCAATTATAAATCTACATTTATCTCCAGACAATTCCTCTGTTACACTGACTGAAGAGCAGGAGTTTCCTCAAATATCTTCACTCTTACTCCAGTCATTTTTGGACCACCACTTTTTTACTTCGACTTGAGTAATGTCATCTAAAAGTAACAGTACTTTTACTCGAGTACAATCATCTGCTACTCTACCATCTCTGAGTCCAAGTCCAGAGTAAATACTAGAGCTTATTATGGCCGAGCTCTTTAGTGAAAGCTCTGAAACACGACACAAGTAAGAGACAGAACTGACCTGAGAGTCTCCAGTCGACAGTCTGGACTCTGCAGAAAACCACACAGATGAGACACTCCTGAATCACACAGGTTTGGGTTATTGCCCAGGTCCAGATGTGTGAGATGTGAGGGGTTGGACTTCAGAGCTGAGGCCAGAGAGGAACAGCTCATCTCTGACAAACCACAGCCCTCCAATCTGAATAAAGAAAACATGATGTGGTTATACATCTTATATGACACTTTTTCTCCTTAAAAGCATCAGTGGTTCCCGAGCTTTATTTAAATACAGAGGCTACACAAGGATTTTGTTGGATAAAACATTTAGTACGGCAGAAAAACTGTATCCCTTCTTACAACTGATGCCCTCCCACTTTTTATACGCGGACAATTAGATTGGAAATATATGGAGCTTTATAAAAGAATGTCTGCATTCATGGTGCTGCTTCCAATTTGATAAACCTGAAAAAAGAGACGACATTTTACAACAGATCAGATGGTTCAGTTCAAATATTGTAATGGATGGAAAAGCTTAGTTTGTTGTAAAAATGTTTGAAAAGAGCTTTCTTTTTGTAAATGACCAAACCCATGAGAATGGAAAGGTCCTGGAATATGAGGAACTCATCTGTGTTTATGGTGATGTTTGTTCATGTCACAGAATCAAATCATCACAGCACTGGGAAGAAAATGGAAGAAACTCAGACATTTCATGAACTCTGAGTTTGTAAAACATCAACGAAACATAAACATTCACATTGGAGAAAAGGAATCCAAATAAAGCAACAAAGAAATCCATTTGACTGAACAGACAAATGCCTAAAGATGATCCCTTCTAATACTTTCAGAAAGTGGGAGGACAAAGTGGATTGGCCTTTACCATGGGAGTGGAGATTTCACTGAATTTACACAACCAATGTTGATGTGCAAAACACATGTTTTCAAGTCCAAATGATCTAAAATTGAGTTCAAAATGTGGAATATGACAGAGCCTGATGAATGGAGCTTTGCTGTTTGGAAGTGGAGTCCACTGAACACAAAAGTGAAATGTCGTCCACCTGCTGGATGCAAACTGGACTTTGTTTTGGTTCCACTTTAAGAGCCTGATGTGTGTCAACGTTTATCACACATCGTTTTTCAAATGCATTATTTTTATTATTTTGCAATGTCATATTTAATAAAAACAATCACGTTGAGGGCTGTGATGGAAATGTCTTACTTTGTCAAGCTAAAGAATGTATTGTTTGGGTTTATATAATTAGTAAGTCCCAAAGTGCTAAAGTATCTCTGTGTTCATGGTCACAGTGGTGTGATCTGCTGTATCTGGGCTTCTTAAGACAGGACATTATGTTCAGTCCTTTTCTATCAGGGTTAAAACAACAGGTTGTTGTTTTATTCATTCTCATCATTTAGAATTATTGGTCCACTTGAGTTCATCTAATCGATGCCCCAGTTTAACCCAGATAAATCGTCTCCTTTTGAGAACTGTTTAGATACTGTAGTATGTTTTACCTCATGTTGATGTTATGACGTTTGTCGACTGTAGAAGAGCCTGTTTTTGTTTTGCCGTTCATTCAGATTAGGGAGAGACGGACCTTGTGTGAGGGACAGAAGGTTTCTTTTTCACTTTCTCTGTAATTGTGCACAATTGCTTTAATGAATCCAGACTCTTTGATTGAAGACAACTTCTCTCCAGTTTTTATTCTTCTCAGATTTAAAAATCCACAACAATTGGCGTCAACGAACAGCTCTTTCGACCAGTTCTTTTTTCTGCGACTGCGATCCGGCAGCTGATCACCCTGGATGGACGAGCCTCCGGCCTAGACTCTGACATTGGAGGACGGGGCTGCATCGCTCTCGCTGGAAAATGGCGCTAAGAGACCAACCTGCTACTACTACTATGTTGTGGTGAGTTGTCTTTTTCAGCCTGTTCTGACTTTTTGGTTTCATAAAAAAAAAAAAAAAAAAGAGGGGAAACTTGCCAAAATAAAATTATAAACCTATTAAATTATAAACTTATATAGGCTACAAATAATTGAAGTTAATAATGTACACTATACTGGCATTTCATTTGACAACAGATAAGTAGGAGTAGTGCAGCACTGGGGACATCGGGTGACCTCATTCTGGAATTTAGTGACATTTGTTGTACAGCACTTTGGTCGGCTTTGGCTGTTGGAAGGTGCTATAGAAAGAAGGTTTGATTGATTGATTGATTGATTTGTGAGCACGCTGGTTGGATTGCAGAGGAAAAGGGCCAGGGGTCTGAAGAGTTATAACTTTGTTTCAGTATATGGCACATATGGCTGACCTTCGTCCACCTGGCGAAGTTATGTGTTTCCTTACAGATAAGACTGATGGGAAACGTACTCCCCGAAACTGGATGTCGATAAGAGCAGCTGCAAAGCAGAAGTTATTAATTGGAATTGTATTGGGTTGAAGGACGGAGGCGGACCAGGAGGCGTTTACAATATTTGCATATTCATGATGAAATGTTTTAAATAGCTGGGTTAGAGAAATGTTTGTGGTTGCTCGGTTTGCTCTGCGGGGAATCCACGCTTAGATTGTTTCCCAGGGAACCCCGTAACCCAGCATGCTGTATTATAAATATTGTGAGGTGAATAAATTGGCTTGAATTGAACTTCACGAATCCTGGTCTTCAATCTGGTATCTAAAATGCGTCTAGGGAGATCTTGTTACAACATCGAGTAATTGGAGTCCCCTATTTCAGTTTTGAACAGCGACACCTTCTGATTGTATTTGTTTGAGTTTAAGATTGGAGAAAGAGGACAAGATTTCTTCAAATGGTGACCCCGGCAGTGCTGAAGGGGGAAGTCGAGTCGTAACAACGGAACTTTGAGTCGAGGGGGCGTCCGGACTCCGTTTCTAACCCGCTCGGGAAAACATACCAGTGTTCTTTCCATGCCGCTTTGCTGTCTCTCCCTGACGGGCCCGTAAAACAACTAAAAGGTAAGGAACATTGCCTGTTTCTCTATATTGAGACGAATTATGTTCCATTGGACAGACTAAATTAAAAGGGAGACATTGCATCGTGGTTGTTATCTGAAAATTGATGTGTGGATTGAACGGTTAGAACGACGTCAAAAGTTCTCCCAATGTCTGAAGACTAGGTACCTTAAGTACATTTAATGACTGTGTCATAGTAACCAAATTTTAGAAATCCAGGATTCATATGGTTGAAAGAGGTGGTTGGAGTCCCCTCGCCGGCGGTTAGAGTCCCCGGTTAATATAAAGAGGAGGTTGGAGTCCCCTCGCTGGCGGTTAGAGTCCCCGGTTAATATAAAGAGGTGGTTGGAGTCCCCTCGCCGGTGGTTAGAGTCCCCGGTTAATATAAAGAGAAAAAGAGGTGGTTAGAGTCCCCTCGCCGGTGGTTAGAGTCCCCGGTTAAGAGGCTATGAGTGTAATGAGCCTGTGAAAAGTACGAACACTTGGGTTAGAGGCCCCGTCGATCTCTGGAACTCGTTAACGCGATCCATGGCGACGAAATAATTGCGATTAGCGCGGTAGGGAATTAAAACAGAGTTGGGAGAACCCATTTTACCGTATTTTGTTACAATTTGTGTGCTTTTGTACGACTAAAAGACAGTTGAGAGTTAAGTGCGTAGTTGGTTTGCGGAAGTGACAAAATGGCGGCTCCAGCTAAAGCCACGCCAACAAAATGGTGGCAAGGCATGCTTGCCAGCACAATGGACAAAAAAGAAAGGACACGATTGGAGAAATCAAAGCAGGAATTTGTAAAAGTAATGGCAGAAAGAGGCATAGGCACAGAACAGTTGGTTCCGCTTCAAGGAATTGTACAGGCCTGTGTCCTCTTTGAGTTAAATTCCGTAAAATAAGGGACGGCGGAGTCCCCTTGAGTTAAATTCTGTGAATGAGTGTGTGTACCAAAAGATTGGGATTGTAAATAGTGAGTTTTTGTGGATGTAAAGACAAGATTTCTCCACCTTAACGGGTAGAAGTGAGAAATACCACAAAATAGATTAATCACTATCCCAATCAATCCTTAAAATCAGTCTTAGAGACCTCCCTACGAGTGACAGACTGATCCAAATTGTGACAAAACCTAATAACAACCAGTAAACCTAGAGATAGATTAAAATGTAAGGATTATAAAATAATGGAGGCGAAAAATGCAGGATATAATAAATACCTAGACTTATGGGTAGAAAAATATAATTTTAGAGGCAACCTGAGTGTAGTGACCTTGAAAGGCATTACGTGACCAGATAAGGGAAAAGACAAAAAATAATGAGAAGAAAATGTGTAAGTGGGGCATAACAGAGTTAGGATGTTGGTTAGAGACGGCAAAGCTGAGAGAGGAGCGACAAAAAAGGAAAACAGGAAAGTAGAGAGGACAGAAGTAAAAGAGAGGAAGTGTTTTTTTCATAGAAAGGAAGACACGGATTTAAGGGCAAACTTAATACTAGGGACCTCGTCGAGTTCAGAGGTCAGATAAAAGAAAAGGCAAAGAATGATCCAGAAAGATGGAAAAATATGGCATGAAAGAGACAGAGTTTTGGTTAAGAGTAGATGGAGAAAGAGAGGAAGGTCAGAAAAAGGCAAAGGAGAACAGAATCCGAGTCAGCATTTTGGAGACATCATAACCAGACCACAACCAAATTGAGTTTTCGGCCTGACGTCAGCCAGAAACTTAATTTGGCGTATGGTGTGAAAGTTCTGTGTTGTATGATTGACGAGAAGTATTTGAAGCAGCAGAGTCACAAAGTTACTTCCTGTTGAAGTAGAATATTCAACTCGTCATTAAGGAATCTAGGTGACTGAGACTCTGGGACCTAAAACACTCTAATTCCTGGGAGATACACCCCTCGTATGTAACCGCAACTTTTAGTTGTAGAAGCTTGTTGCATAAGGAATTACTGTGATCCTTGAGATATTTCCTTTGAGTCCTGTCACAACTTGTAGTTTTGTCTTGTCACAATTTGTAGTTTGTTAAAAGTTGTTTTTGTGTGTACAAATTAGTGGAGGGCCGTGAAACGGAGTAGTGCGCGTTCCCGTGTTCCCCCTCCCATCTCAAATTTCCTCTCTCCTAAGCCCGTGCATGTGAGTGTCCCTCAGCCCCTCCCTCCCTTCATTCCTCTCTGAGTGTGCTTCTAGCGCGTTCCCGAGCTCCTCCTCCCATCTCAAAGTTCCTCTTTCCTAAAGCAAGTGCATGTGAAAATCCCTCAGCCCCTCCCTCCTCTCATCCCTCTCTGTGTTTCTGAAGTCGTGCACTAATTTTTACTAATATTTATAGGTACTTTTTATGTCAACAAGGATAAGAAGAATATAGCAATATAGCAATAACAATTCGCCTTGTCTAGTCCTATGTTTACTTATTTTATAATTTTTTTAGGGAACTTGCTTTTATTGCAGTGATAGTAGCAGCCATTGTTCAGTCCATGTGCATGTATTCCCCATGTCTCAATGTGATATGCAAAGTGCTTCAGTGTGTTCTGTACTACATGTTGTCTGTGTCAGCGCTCATTTTATGTAGGAATAGTTTTTATACACCAAGTAAAAGATGTTCAAAGCCACGTAGATTTGTTAAAAGTACAGATCCCAAAGTAAAGTAGTGAACCTGAGGTTTATAATAGAACAATATTTCATTGTGGTTAGTGGGTGGAAGCTAAGGATGTAAACTTTGTTCTTAAAGTTGGTTCATTAATTGGAAAACTTGGTGAAAGGAAAGAGAGTAAGTACTTTTGTTGGTTGCTGGTTTGAGTCTAGGACACAGTGTGTGTTTTTATACTAGGTTATACTATACTTATACACCTATATTCCCAGTAAGAAAAGCATCACCCTCGTTGGCATGGAGAATGATCCAAGATCTACGTGCAGTAAATGAAGCAGTAAAACAGAGAGCACCAGATGTGCCAAATCCACATATATTATTGAATACTCTAAATTCTAATGCTCGATATTTTGGTGTTATCGACCTCAGTAATGCGTTTTTCAGCGTTCCAATTCATCCAGAGTCGCGTGGATGGTTCGGCTTTACATTTCGCGGTGCAAAGTACACATTCACCAGACTGCCACAAGAGTACGCTGAAAGCCCGACAATTTTTACACAAGCAATTACGAGATGTCTATCAAGTTTCACACCCAAACATGGTAGCCAAATTCTAGTCTATGTAGATGACATCCTCCTGGCTAACAAAGATCAAAATAAGTGTAAAAAAGACACCATACAATTGCTCAAAATTCCTAGGTGAGTCCTAACCCCGCTCCACCTACACTCCCCGCGTACAAAGAAGGCCAATCTGCTACTGAATATATAGACCTGTGTACAGAGGCTTACATTAAAAACATGCAGGTGCACCCATTCAGAGTGCCTGCCACTAGCACCCTATTCTTACAGTCCATCCTGCCCCAGCTTCCCAAACCTGTCAGGGCTCTGATAGAGGGGACACCTGGTATCATGGCGGACCATGGCATGTTTCAGACGCACTTGAGGCACCATCTTGAGATTTACAACAGAAAATCTGCAGATGTACACAAAACACACCAGGATATGACACTGGAGCTTCAAAGACTCCAATTGGGCGAAGCCCGCGAAAAAGCCACAAAGGCGAAACAAGAGGGTAGGTAATGATTTGTTTAGGTCAGCGACGGTTAGCGTCCCACATCTTTCTCTCTTCCTAGGCCCTGGATACGAAGCCAGGGAGCTAGGACCGTTGACTAATCACCTTCAACAATTAGACGACTGGGAGATTACACCCATTCCCAATGTCCAATCCGAAGATGCTTACCGCATTGTTGTACCAAATGTTCCTGATCAAGTTCTGCTCGAACATACCCAAATTAGTAGGGACCATGGTCGGGAATTAACCGACCATGAAGATACGGAAAGCTTGTTACAAATGCTTCCCATTTCTCTCTGGTCCTCCGGTGCCTCTGATATTGGTGAGTGCCTTTCTGTCCCGCCAGTGATGCTTGAGGTGGACCCAGATGCAGGGAGTAGAGGAAGCTCTAGACGCACTTTGGGAGGCGGGGGTTTTGGAACTCTCAAATTCTGATTGGAACACACCACTCAACCTGGTACCCAAACCTAACGGTTCGTATCGCATGGCACATGATCTGAGGAAAATCAATGACATAACAATCACTCCACTTTTGCCAGTTCCTGACCCACATAAATGTCTTACCACACTTACACCAGACATGAACTTCTTTACAGTAATCGATCTTTGCTTGGTCACTCATTGGATACCTATTTATGGCGTCCCTACTCAAATTCAATCTGATTCTGGTCCACATTTCACTGGTTCACATGTTGCCATTGTTTGTAAAATGCTTCGCATCAATCACACATTCGTTTCAGTTTATCATCCACAGTCTAATGGTCTTGTCGAGCGTATGAATCGCACACTGATGTCGATACTTTCTAAATCAGGGGTGTCAAACTCATTTTGGTCCGGGGGCCGTATGCAACCTACTTTGATCCCAAAAGGGCCGGATCAGAAAACTCAGTTCTCTCTTCAAGTTATTGTGTTTTTCTCCGTGTCTCGTAGTGGTGTTTAAGATTATATTCCTTGAGCAACGCCACTTGTTCCAAACACACTGGGCACAGATTTCCCATTCACCTCTGTCAACAAATAAGAATTAGACTATTTTTCTTGGGAAATCCTGAACTCAGCATCTGCTTTTCTCATTTTTTGACATTTTGCTGATGAGGGTCACGGTCGACAGTCAAAACGATCGTCCTTTAAGAGCGTTTGGAAAGAGGAAAGTCTTCATTTGTGCTGCTCTGGTGGGAGTCGCAATGCACAGAAACGCCGGAGATGCTGCTATGCTAAACGGTGCAGAAAATGAACAGAAAAATCTGAAAATTTGAATAGAAAAATCAGCCGAGGGCCAGATTAAAGGTCTTGGAGGGCCGGATCTGGCCCCCCGGGTCGCATGTTTGACACATGTGCTCTAAATTGTTACATGACTACCCTAAATCTAATTGGCTCGATCTCCTTCCGGTTGCTCAGTTTCATCACAGACACACCATTTCGCAACGCACCGGTTTCTCCCCTTATGAGCTCTTATTCGGCCGTGCCATGCCTGGCACCTTTACTAGCGCAGCTATTGATCCCATCACCTTGGTCAAAACAGTGATGCAGTATAGACCTTATTTCTATGCGCTTAAGGCTACTGTTGAACACCTTGAATTTGTCTTTCTCAAGCGCCCCGTGCATTCAAAATGGTCTGAACCTCGTTACTCTGGACCTTACAGGGTAACTCAACGTACCACCCACGCTGTCAAAGTTTACGGATCCAAGCACTGGTACCATTGGTCAGCAGTTAAGCCCTATTATGAACCCAAGAGGAGTGGGAGCTACGCCCCCACTGAAGGGGGGGAACAGACTACATCACCTGAAACATGATATATTGCACTATTTAGGTGAAAAAGGCGGCCTCCCTAAAGTGATTTGGCTTCTTGCACTGATTTTTATACTTCTGGTAGTATTACTTGTTGAGCTAAAAAATAAGAATGAAACTGATGTAAATATAAATGATGACCCTTCTGCTTTTCTCTCTGTTAAAGGTCGGCCGGAAAGGAGCGGACACAAGATCCACGATTGGTATTTGGGGTGGAAAAACGAGACCCCATGAACGAAGTTTCATGTTAATATTTGGTACAATTATGCAGCCTTTGTGGCAAAGCTAAGCAACAAAACAAACTGCTATGTATGTTCCAGAATTCCATTATCTGCTAGACACCCTACTGTTAGGCCAGTGCCATTTCAGAACGCAAGCTCTTGTTTTCCGGACATTTTGCTGTCTGTCCAGTCTAGGGGTTTGTGCCATGGTCGGTGACCATTGCTGTACGTATGTCTCAGACAACACAGGAAATGAGGGTAATATCACTAGTGCCATAAAAAATTGAAACAAATAGTTGCGATCACAGAGGGCGATTTCCGAAATAGTGGAGGTTTGTTTGATTGGCTTGTCTCCGGCTCCTGGCAGGCCGTCCTTCGAAGGGTTTGTATTATAATGTTGCTTGTTTTTTGTTTGTGTTTGTTGTTTTTGGATGTTGTTTGTCTTGTCTTTCTAAGTTTATTTCCAGATCCATTCAACCGTGTCACTGCAGGAATGTATGTCCAAGGCAATGTGACCATTTATCAGCCTGAGTGTGAAAAGCTTTTGCCCCAAAACGATGTTGATAATGATGATAATGATGATGACGAATCTAAGGACCTGACACAGCGTCTTGCTGACTGTGTTGTGTGATTCTGGTAATGTATGTCTTCACACCATCAGAAGGGGGTGTTTTTGTTTTTTTTCCTTGTAACCATAAAAAGATATAAAGTAGCAAAATCATACTAGAAAAATATTTTATTACTTATTGTCATAATTTTTATACAATCACAATCCAGTGACAGTATTTGTGACATTTAAACGCCAGTCTCCTACCAATTGAGATTAAATCAGACCACTGAGTCAGTTCTTTTTACGTGCCTTGCACGGAGAAGAGCTCGGCCATGCGTCCAGCTCTCTAGGCTCGTCCACGCTGCTCTTCCAAAGCTCCTCCCCTTGCATCACACCTTTATTTGGTTCAAACAATCCATCATGTCAGTACAAAGGCAACCTGATCAACGTATACATAATCTCGTTAAGCTTACCACAGATAACATAGTGAAGTATATCATGACTTTGTTTTACATTGGATCAGATAGTACAAATTTACGATCGGGACTGAGCTGGGTACGAAACAAGAGTTCGCAAGAGGTCACACATCTGGTTTTAGCAGAGATAGCGTTAACACAGGCTCTTTCATCCTCTGCAATTGAGATCACCTTTTAACTTAGATGTACATTTTTTAATAACCTCATCATTATAAGCATTTTATTCTAACACTTATGCAGGGGGGTAATCAGCAGTTTAGATGAAGGGTTTATATGAGAACTCGGTTGAGTTCTCAGAAGGGGGTTTGAAGAGTTATAACTTTGTTTCAGTGTGCCATATATGCTGTTGCAATATTGAAATGATTATTGTTTTTAACAAATGTCTCACAATGGCTTATGAAGTTACTCCTGTCTCTTCTCGCACACATTTTTCTGTTTCTTTCATTCTGTCTCATTAAAAAGCAGACAGCATACACACATATGGCTGACCTTCGTCCACCTGGCGAAGTTATGTGTTTCCTTACAGATAAGACTGATGGGAAACGTACTCCCCGAAACTGGATGTCGATAAGAGCAGCTGCAAAGCAGAAGTTATTAATTGGAATTGTATTGGGTTGAAGGACGGAGGCGGACCAGGAGGCGTTTACAATATTTGCATATTCATGATGAAATGTTTTAAATAGCTGGGTTAGAGAAATGTTTGTGGTTGCTCGGTTTGCTCTGCGGGGAATCCACGCTTAGATTGTTTCCCAGGGAATCTCGTAACCCAGCATGCTGTATTAGAAATATTGTGAGGTGAATAAATTGGCTTGAATTGAACTTCACGAATCCTGGTCTTCAATCTGGTATGTGCTAAAATGCGTCTAGGGAGATCTTGTTACGACATCGAGTAATTGGAGTCCCCTATTTCAGTTTTGAACAGCGACACCTTCTGATTGTATTTGTTTGAGTTTAAGATTGGAGAAAGAGGACAAGATTTCTTCAGGTCCTAGCCAGAGAAGGGCTAAAACGTAGTACAGGGCCAGGGATCCTAGCCAGAGAAGGGCTAAAACGTAGTACAGGGCCAGGGATCCTAGCCAGAGAAGGGCTAAAACGTAGTACAGGGCCAGGGGTCCAGAGTACAGAAATGGGAAACAAGCAGTCCAGGAGCGGGGCTTCAGGTTCCAGGGTCACCCATCACTGTGGCAAATGAATATGAGTAAAGTTGTCTGGAAATGTTTGCCAGTATGGTTGGATCGATATGGTTTTCCTGAAAGACTTTCACAAATTTCTCATCTTACGAAGCTTAAAGCAAACTTATTAAAGGAGAGGAAATAAATTTACAAGTAAAAAAAAAAAATAATAAAAATAACATTTGAATCTGTTAAGGTAATGGATAATCAAGAGAAATGGTTGGGTGTGTGAATGACAGAGGTGGAGAGCAGACAGTGGGAAACAATAGCAAAACAGGCTGCTCCATGTGAATCAAGTAACAAGCCTGATAAGAGTGGATGTGCTGCGGATGTGAAACTCAACAAGTGTGAGTGTCAGAATGTATGGTGGGAGAAACAGCCCCCACATTACTCACATACAAACTCACTCACACAAACACACGCACCTGCTGACAACACTGGGCCCAGAGCACCTACATTTACATTTGACACTAATGTGAAAGAGCGAGTTACTGCTGTTTCTCCTCTTTACACAGATCTGAGGGATGTTCCAGTGGTCGGAGTGGACCGGGACCTCGACCTGCTGCCTGTCGAGTGAGCCCCCAACCAACCAGAGACTGAGCTGCATGCTGACCCCGAGATGAGATACTGGAGCCGAGACATCCAAGCCTAGGCCGTCCAGGGCATACAGGCTCCATTTAATGGTACAGAGACTGGATATGGGTGTGAACGAGAAGCCCAACCTGGAGGACTTTATGGGCATATGCAGCCAAAGCCCATCGCACATTCCAGGAGCAGGCGCACCGGGGCAGTAGACAAACAAAATAACCCTCATAGCCCCAGGTACAGTCAGAATGTTTGTTTCAAGGCGGCCAGGCTGGACATTTGACCAGAGACTGTACCAAGGAGACATGGGAAGATGGTGCCTGCGGAGAATGTACCGAGGGGACAGGGGCCGGCTCCGACTGAGGGTAGCGGGGGCGAGGGACCGGTCCAGGGGCCACTGCTTGAACATCTGCTCTACTACCAGCACCACCACTCCTGGTGGACGGTAACATGCACCAGACACCACACTCACATGATGAGAACGCTTCATTATTAAAATTATCAAGAATTTAAGGATGACTTGAAAGGGGGTAGCCCCAAAACTAAACTAAACAAAACAGTAGCGGACCAAAAAAAAAAAAAAAAAACATCTAATGCTCATGGGGAGAAATGATCTGCAACCAGAGTTGACTCTAGCTCTGACATTCGTATTGGTTAGACCAGTACTGCACGGAAAAGTACAGGATTTTACATTTTCTCATAAGATTTGCCCTTACATTTCTGTCAAAACCAAGAGATGTGAAAAAGGGGAGGAGTGGGGCTGTCTGTGGAGCAGTGCGAGGCTACTGCTACTACTACTACTACTACTACTACTACTACTACTGCTACTACTACTGCTACTGCTACTGCTACTGCTACTGCTACTACTACTACTACTACTACTACTACTACTACTACTTTAACAGCCACATCAAATCAATAACATCTGCACCTTTTACCATCTAAAAAACAGCAAAAATCAAAGGTCGACTGTCTAAAGCACTTGGAGAGACTTCTCCATGCGTTTGTCTCCAGTAGGTTAGATACTGTAACGGCCTCTTCACTGGCCTCTGCAAACGAGCTGTAAAACAGCTACAGAACATCCAGAACGCTGCAGCTCGAGTCCTGACTCGAACCAGGAAGTACGAGCACATAAGTCCTGGTCTCAGGTCTCTGCACTGCCCCCTGTGGCTCAGAGACTTTAAAGCACCTCTGCTCCTGCACAAGTCTCTCCAGGGCCGAGCACCAAAGTCCATCTGTGACATGTTAGAGCCTCATGAACCATCTGCATCTGAGGAGCTCAGGGACCGGCCTCCTGCTGTAGTCCTGGTTTAGTCCTGGTTCAGTCCTGGTTTAGTCCTGGTTTAATCCTGGTTTAGTCCTGGTTTAGTCCTGGTTTAGTCCTGGTTCAGTCCTGGTTTAGTCCTGGTTTAGTCCTGGTTTAGTCCCGGCCTCCTGCTGGTTCCAGAGTCAGGACTAAACTCGGGGAGTCAGAGTTTCAGATTCTTCCTGCAGCTAAAACCTGGAACAGTCTGAACATGTGAGACAGACTCTGACTCTGTTTAAATCCAGGCTAAAAACGGTTCCGCTGCAAATGACTGAAAGGTTTTTATTTTCCACTCCGCACTCTACTCTTCTCTCTAATTCTCTCTCATTTAATGCTGCATCTCTATTTTAAAATGTGATGATGATTATTTATGTTTTAATTTGTTTGTGTTGTGATTTGAATGTATTTCTTATTCTGTAAAGCACTTTGAATTCCTTTGTGTACGAATTGTGCTGTACAAATAAACTTGCCTTGCCTTACTACTGATAACCAGCTCAGGCCAGTCAAAACAAGCTGCCTTGTCTCTCGTGCTAAGGCAGAAGCTCTGCCGTGGTTAAACACTCCCAAATCTAATGTGCGTCCTGTAGACCAAGATACGCACTGCGACTGGAAGCGATTGAGGGGATTGATCCTGTGTTTAATGACTTGTGCGATGCTGCACGGTGCGACTCTCTTGACCCTCTCGAACTATCATAAGACACGTGTCTGTTACAGTGCGTTGATGATTTATTGTTGTGCTCTCTCCGAGGAGCAGTGCAGACGCGACACAGTGACGTTGGTACATTATTTACACACGGATGATCATAAGGTTAGCCTTTCAAAACTGCAGTTTGCTAAAAAGAAGTCGTCTTCTTGGGTCACGTGATCTCAGACAGAGGCAAAGGTATTTTTACAGATAGGGCTGCAGCCATTCAGAATATTCCAAGGCCTCAAACTAAAGAGCAACTTATGTCTTTCCTAGGAATGTGTTTGTAGTGTTGTATGTTTATCCTAAATTTTTCTGTCCTGGAAAAAACTCTCAGTGCACTGATTTATGGTAAAAGTCTCAGACCTAGTGATAGAATTAGTTGGACAGAACAAGCAGAGAAATCATTCTTGACTTAAAGCAGCCCTACAGTCACCTGCAACTCTGGGAATCCCTGACTTGACACGACCTTTCACACAGACTGTAGATGAGAGGGATGGGTGCATGATTTCTGTTCTGTTGCAGATGCATGGCAGTGCTTTACGTCCAGTGGGGTATTTTTCAGCTAAACTGGACCCTTGTCCGTGGGCGGTGGCTGCACCTGGGGAAGCTGTGCTCACCTCCCAGGACCTCGCAGGTTACGCTGCTCTAACACTGCTTATTCTGCATGCTGCCTCACTAATACTGAACCTTTCATCTGTCCTCTCCCATTATTCAGCTCAAACTGCCCAGCATTGTGGTAGCATTGACCACAGCCTGTAAACTAGCCACAGGAAAATCAGTAACTATTTTTAAAATTAGTCAACCGGTATTGATCCACAAGGGAAATTATTTAGACACACTCACACATCACAAAAAATATAAAAATGGTAATCATAAACTCTAAATAAGTAGCAAAAAGATAGCAAGAGCAGGTAAAAAAGAGATATAATTATACAAATGTAATGTACAAGTCAAAATAAAATAGAAAGGTAAGTAATAAAATATATATTTTTTAAATCTCAGCTATATACAAGATATCATAGGAAGACAGTGCAACAATGATATGATTACTGACAGGACACAGGGTCATCTGTTACATAACGGTGAGTTATTGTACTGTTGCATGGAGTATTTTACAGATTGCAGAATTTGGTATGTGTCATGATCGGGCGGGGCTCTGGAAACACAGAAAGTTTTCTAAATCTAATGCTAAACCTATTTTGAATGTTTCACAGGTACAGACCTTCTGGAGTTTATTGCTGCCCTCAGCCCTGGCTATATGCAAGGGTCAGGCCCACACTAACCAAAATGACTCCAGTTTTTCAGGAAGTAGGAGAAGAGACACCGCTGTGAGAGTGGAGTCTTATCAGACGCTGAGAGGAGACACACACGGACTCTTCTTCTAAAATAATCTCTCTCTCCCTTTATCAGTAATGCAAAGCTTCTCCACACAGGCTGAAATGGCACAAGTGTGGAGCTGTGAAAAGAGATGTTGTGTTTTATTGCCAGGATAAACCAGGCCTTCGACACTTTTTAGGCATTTTGTGGTTCTAGCACATGGTCATGATCATGTGTCAAAAGGAGGGATGACTGATTTGATTAACAAACAATGGCACACTGAGAGTTTCTCTTCCTATGCACAGACGTTTTGCCAGGTATCCACCATTTGTATGGCGCACAACCCGGGGACAGCCAGGCCCTCAGGGGCCACCTCAGAAGGAGCTCCCATGGCGACGATGCCATGCTAGTGTATGGTAAGGAAATAGGGGTGCTTTTTTCTGATATTTCTGTGCAGGTGAAGTCCTGCCACTGCTGGAGTTGTTCTCCACGACATTAAGGTCGGAGATTTGGTTCTGGTGAGGGAGACGAGGTGTAAACATTGGTGCTCATGACACTGGGCTGGTCCTTACGACGTCCGGCTGATCACGATACATCATTAATGGTCCTGCAGAGGGGGACCTGGAGCCATGCTTCTCACTGTAAGTTGTTCCCCATCCTCCTGAGGCTCTCGTATGACCCGGGTGAAGGAAGCGACACCAGCGCTCCCGAGCAACAAGGGGCAGACCGGCAGGCTGCACCTGCCAGCACTGAGACAGGGGTAGGCCACCACGCCACCCCCTCTGGGCAGACTGGAGAGGGTCTTAGTACCACTTCCTCCGTTGGAACCAGTGGGGAGAGCCTTATAGCCGCCCCCGACGCTGGAACTGGGCCAGGAACCGAGCCTGGTCCTTTGACGGGCTCCAACGCTCCCAAGCGACGAGGGAGACCTCCCGGGGCTCACACGGGGGCAAACCGACCTCCACTTCCACCCAGTGACTGGGTGCTACGAACAAGGGACAACAAGAACTGACTCATCTACTGGTAACGCTCATTTCAGGTCTAACATGACACAGGGGCAGAGTATAGCACTTCCTCCTCGGACGAGGGGGGAAGTTCCAAGAACCAAATGGACTGACACTACCATCTTTAAAGTGCTAGGGTATGCTTTTGTGGGTACTGTGAGACTGGTAGTCTTTATCTTATGGTTAATGTAGCTCCAGCATTTCATCGCTCACACATAAAACGGAACACAGGCAGTTTACCCGGTGACGACACCGTGTGGTTCGAGGGGTTTGTGGGGTCCTCTTGTTGTACGTACATCCCCACTAACGACGAGGACGGCGCGGCGACCAACAGGGTATAGCTAACTTGACCAGACTCCGTGATCTAATGGAAAACGATAAAGTAGAAAAAATTCAGGAGTACTGTGCTCTGTGTTTAACTGGCTCTCCTCCTCTTGGCAGAACGTTCTTATCAACATCGGCGTAATCGTAATAGTCGTCTTGGTGTTATTCTCGTGCGTGATCCTCTGTATCTTTACATCTTTCAGTAAAATGATGACCGCCCACTTTGTCGTACACCAGGTGCCTAGTGGTGACCTGAGTAATCGTATTCATGCTTTGTACTCTGACCCTGACGACATTTCCGACTCGGACGATGACGACTTTGTTAAAGAGCTGAGAGCCAAAATGTACAGAATGCAAAATAGTCCAGTCTAAAATAGAAAATATTAAGGAGAAGGCTCAAAATGTGATAAACTGATCATGCTTGTGAATAAGTTCACTTTCTCCTTTTTGTTTTTCTTATTCTTTATGTCTTATTATTAGTTTAAGTTGAATTTAATCATAATCAGCGCTCATCGAAATCTAATCAAGGTCCTATTTTCAATCTGTTAGCTTTAGCCACATCTCTAGGTGCCATCACCCGCAAAAGAAACAGTGGCGTCTTTTTGTATGTGAGCTGATCTATTCTATGTCAAAAGGACGACCACGAGAAGGGGTCACTCAGGTTATGCTATGTTTTCCCATCCAGAATGTTGAAGGTAATATGACAGTCTGGTATTGGCCCGGTGGGTTTTTGTAGTCATATAGACGATCGTCTACATGCTGTATTTGACTTTAATCACTTATAACGATGCAGTATATCATTTTTAGATCTTTTCTGGGCTGAAGAGTGTTTTCTAAATGATGATTGATTTGGTTATGGGTTAAATGCCCCAATGATGATTGTCGTTTTCTTTTTGATCTTTTTGAAAGAAGTCGTTTTTTTTGTTGATTAAAAATAAAAGTGTGATTTTATTATTATCAAAAGAAGGGAACTGAAATAAAGCAACAAAGAAATCCATTTGACTGAACAGACAAATGCCTAAAGATGATCCCTTCTAATACTTTCAGAAAGTGGGAGGACAAAGTGGATTGGCCTTTACCATGGGAGTGGAGATTTCACTGAATTTACACAACCAGTGTTGATGTGCAAAACAGAGAATTGTGTTTTAGAGAAAACCAGATTGACGACATTACACTGGGAGAATTCTGTCCCAAAGTTTTTTCTGCTACTTTAAACATTTGAACATTTTCAGCCTCTGTGTAAATCAGGAGTTTTGGACCAGTGCACTACATCGTTGCTGATGACACTTATGGAAGTCCCTGTTGTGATGTCATGATCTCCAATCAGGAAGTCACATTTTAAAGGTCAAAAAATGGCCCTACTGGGAGGGGAGTCCCATGAGAACCTTCTGAACAAACTTGAATGTGCCTAAAACGTGTCAAATCTTCACATACGGATAAGTGGCGTTAGGAACAGGAGGACTCCAACCTGCACTATGCACTTCAACTTTCTTTCACTTTTTCTGTCCAACTGTACAGTGTAAAAACACTTCAAGTGCAGATGATACTTTATTCAGAACTACTGCAAGTGACTTTGGCCTTTGTTTACTTTGGTGTTGCTTTGGAACTGTTAAGTAGAACTACATACTTGTGTCACTTCTGTTTTCTACATTTTAGAGCCATGATCCATTCACATTTGTGTCTGCACTTTTGTTCAAAACAAAGTCAAATGATCCAGTGTGAAATGACTCAGAATATAGGACAAACTGTAAGAAACAGATTGTATGAATCTATTACAATTACACTGATTTAATTCAGGATTTTAAACTGTCCCATAAATGTTAATGAAAAGTTAAATGGATCAAATTCACTTTTCAGTATTGAGGTAACAAATATTTTCTTGTTGAACCCATTTTTAATGCATGTCAACTTTTTAAATGAGACCGATTTACCTGCATCATCAGGAACAATGAAGAATATTTAGATGTAAATGAGTTCTTTCTAAACTGTAAGTGAAACCAGTGTTTTATTTTGTCAGTGTTCTACAAGCACAGGTGGGTAGTTCTCACTTAGATTTACTTGTGTTTCCTTTTATAGGATTTTCTTTTGTTTCCTAATAATCTTATTGAGCCAAACATTGACTTCTCCTTGAGTAATATTTGTATTAAAGTCACAGTGCTCTTTCTTAGCTCAGAGTTTGGATTCCTCTTCTCACTGTTCCATGTTTAGAAGTGACTAAAGTTTGATGTTGACAATATGAAATGATTTGTAAAGATGTTTCTTGCCCCTTCAGATATGATGAAGTGTTTGTAATATTTATGGTCTGTTTTGGAAATAGCAGAATAAACACTTTTGTCTGTGACATTCACTTCCAATTATAAATCTACATTTATCTCCAGACAATTCCTCTGTTCCACTGACTGAAGAGCAGGAGTTTCCTCAAATATCTTCACTCTTACTCCAGTCATTTTTGGACCACCACTTTTTCACTTCTACTTGAGTAATGTCATCTAAAAGTAACAGTACTTTTACTCGAGTACAATCATCTGCTACTCTACCATCTCTGAGTCCAAGTCCAGAGTAAATACTAGAGCTTATTATGGCCGAGCTCTTTAGTGAAAGCTCTGAAACACGACACAAGTAAGAGACAGAACTGACCCGAGAGTCTCCAGTCGACAGTCTGGACTCTGCAGAAAACCACACAGATGAGACACTCCTGAATCACACAGGTTTGAGTTATGGCCGAGGTCCAGTTCTGTGAGATGTGAGGGGTTGGACTCCAGAGCTGAGGCCAGAGAGGAACAGCTCATCTCTGACAAACCACAGTCCTTCAATCTGAATAAAGAAAACATGATGTGGTTATACATCTTATATGACACTTTTTCTCCAGTGTTAACACACTATTTGTCATTCACTGCACCAAGTCCCCACAGCTTCAACTCATTTGTCCAAAACATGACTTTAGTTCAGCCCTTGAACACATGTGAATAAAGAACACATGATGTGCTTCACGTCCATAGAAATATAGATGCTGCTTATAGAGACACTGTGAAGAATCAAATAAAGACATGATAATAAAGCATGAATAATAATACAAACATATGAAAAGCATCACTGAACATGGAGTCCAGTCTTTTGGGGTTTAGCGTTTAATACATGTTTACTTGAGTTTATTGGGCCTGATCATATTATGTGCACGAGCAAAATGCAAAAGAAAAACAAACATTGTCCCATGAAAATGGATCAAATCCTTCAACTGTGGAAAGGAACATTTTTGACCTTATATGGAAAAGTCTCCATTGTGGTTCCTCAGTTTCTATATTTGTTTCTGTCAGTTTAATAAATCAAGTTTAATAAAGCTTTAAACTGCTCCACTCAGAAGCTTTATGTTTGTTCTTAAAAGCATCAGTGGTTCCCGAGCTTTATTTAAATACAGAGGCTACACAAGGATTTTGTTGGATAAAACATTTAGTACGGCAGAAAAACTGTATCCCTTCTTACAACTGATGCCCTCCCACTTTTTATACGCGGACAATTAGATTGGAAATATATGGAGCTTTATAAAAGAATGTCTGCATTCATGGTGCTGCTTCCAATTTGATAAACCTGAAAAAGAGACGACATTTTACAACAGATCAGATGGTTCAGTTCAAATATTGTAATGGATGGAAAAGCTTAGTTTGTTGTAAAAATGTTTGAAAAGAGCTTTCTTTTTGTAAATGACCAAACCCATGAGAATGGAAAGGTCCTGGAATATGAGGAACTCATCTGTGTTTATGGTGATGTTTGTTCATGTCACAGAATCAAATCATCACAGCACTGGGAAGAAAATGGAAGAAACTCAGACATTTCATGAACTCTGAGTTTGTAAAACATCAACGAAACATAAACATTCACATTGGAGAAAAGGAATCCAAATAAAGCAACAAAGAAATCCATTTGACTGAACAGACAAATGCCTAAAGATGATCCCTTCTAATACTTTCAGAAAGTGGGAGGACAAAGTGGATTGGCCTTTACCATGGGAGTGGAGATTTCACTGAATTTACACAACCAATGTTGATGTGCAAAACACATGTTTTCAAGTCCAAATGATCTCAAATTGAGTTCAAAATGTGGAATATGACAGAGCCTGATGAATGGAGCTTTGCTGTTTGGAAGTGGAGTCCACTGAACACAAAAAGTGAAATGTCGTCCACCTGCTGGATGCAAACTGGACTTTGTTTTGGTTCCACTTTAAGAGCCTGATGTGTGTCAACGTTTATCACACATCGTTTTTCAAATGCATTATTTTTATTATTTTGCAATGTCATATTTAATAAAAACAATCACGTTGAGGGCTGTGATGGAAATGTCTTACTTTGTCAAGCTAAAGAATGTATTGTTTGGGTTTATATAATTAGTAAGTCCCAAAGTGCTAAAGTATCTCTGTGTTCATGGTCACAGTGGTGTGATCTGCTGTATCTGGGCTTCTTAAGACAGGACATTATGTTCAGTCCTTTTCTATCAGGGTTAAAACAACAGGTTGTTGTTTTATTCATTCTCATCATTTAGAATTATTGGTCCACTTGAGTTCATCTAATCGATGCCCCAGTTTAACCCAGATAAATCGTCTCCTTTTGAGAACTGTTTAGATACTGTAGTATGTTTTACCTCATGTTGATGTTATGACGTTTGTCGACTGTAGAAGAGCCTGTTTTTGTTTTGCCGTTCATTCAGATTAGGGAGAGACGGACCTTGTGTGAGGGACAGAAGGTTTCTTTTCTACTTTCTCTGTAATTGTGCACAATTGCTTTAATAAATCCAGACTCTTTGATTGAAGACAACTTCTCTCCAGTTTTTATTCTTCTCAGATTTAAAAATCCACAACGGGGCATTAAAGCACATTTCTGTGCACCTGAAATTCATTTGGCTATAAAAAATCTGAGGATTCACATTTTTCTAACTCTTTTTTATTTGCTCAAGCAACATCTCACCTTTTGATTCATATTTTAACCTTTGTATTTGAAATATTTTAAGCCTTTATTTCTCAACATTTAGTCATAAAGTCGCTGCATTTCACAGTTCAAATGAGACAAAAAGTGGAATATTTTCTCTTCAGTTGATGCAGCCTGGATGTTTTTGGTGCTGGTTGTTAAACTCTGGTGTGTGTCAGAGATTTGCAGCATCAGTTCTTTATTTGCACTCATAGTTTTGTTGCAGAGTTAAATAAAGCGGTTGTGGGAGCTCTGTACAAAAGTGCCCATTGGAACCCATTCAAACCAGTGTTTTTGAACCTGCTGTAAGAAGACGTCCTGAAACGTGCATCTCCACTTTCTCTACATCGTCTGAACCCTCTGGCTTTAAACCAATGTTCTGAGGGACTTTTTTGCCCTTCACGTCATTTCTTGGATATTTAGCCTAATGTAAATAAAAGGCGACTTTTCCCACTGAATCCCACACAAAACCTGCTGCAAACATCATATATGAAACTATAGGCCACTTTGTTCATATATTTTTACACCAACATGTTTTCTTTTTATAATCCTTTAAAAACAGAATTCTCTGAGCCTTTTAATAATGATAATAATGATTCATTTGATTTCTGGAGCCTTTTGGCCACATTTGGGACATTTTGTATTTGGGATCATATATTTCATACTTGTGTTGTTGCCCCTTCATATGTACCTATCTTACACCGAGCTCATCAAAAACTCATGTTTACAGAAAAATACTGTCTTCCACACTTCCTCCACTCTGAGCCCAGAGAGAGTCACTGCCCAAACTAAACTGAGGCTTTTGGACAGAATGAAACAGTCTGATATTTTCCATAAGTGTTTGGAGGAGCAGCTTTAGGACGTATCTGATACTGAACCTCTGCTGTTCTTCCAAATCCATGGAGTAAAAGTCAAAGACTCTGTCTCTGTTCTCTGGGACTCCTGCAGCTCCACAAACACTCACCCAGTCACATCCACCTGACGTCATGGAGCCCTGAGGGAGGGGCTAGGGCCAATGTCCCCAATGCAAAATGAGATGCATTTCACCCACTGACCATATAAGGTCCAAATGACTTCATCGTTCAGAAAAGATGTCAGAAAACTCATTTGAAGTCAGAGGGTTCAGCAAATATCTCACACTCACACATTTCATGCTTTACACTTTGTACAACGGCAGGTGGAAAAATAGTGATTCAAATGGAAGTCAATGGATCATTTTGTGCTCCAGGGCCACAAAGGCAGTATCTTTCCTGGCACGAATCAGGATTTAATTCAGGATTTTAAACTGTCCCATAAATGTTCATCAAAACTTTAATGGATCAAATTCACTTTTCAGTATTGAGGTAACAAATATTTTCTTGTTGAACCCATTTTTAATGCATGTCAACTTTTTAAATGAGACCGATTTACCTGCATCATCAGGAACAATGAAGAATATTTAGATGTAAATGAGTTCTTTCTAAACTGTAAGTGAAACCAGTGTTTTATTTTGTCAGTGTTCTACAAGCACAGGTGGGTAGTTCTCACTTAGATTTACTTGTGTTTCCTTTTATAGGATTTTCTTTTGTTTCCTAATCATCTTATTGAGCCAAACATTGACTTCTCCTTGAGTAATATTTGTATTAAAGTCACAGTGCTCTTTCTTAGCTCAGAGTTTGGATTCCTCTTCTCACTGTTCCATGTTTAGAAGTGACTAAAGTTTGATGTTGACAATATGAAATGATTTGTAAAGATGTTTCTTGCCCCTTCAGATATGATGAAGTGTTTGTAATATTTATGGTCTGTTTTGGAAATAGCAGAATAAACACTTTTGTCTGTGACATTCACTTCCAATTATAAATCTACATTTATCTCCAGACAATTCCTCTGTTCCACTGACTGAAGAGCAGGAGTTTCCTCAAATATCTTCACTCTTACTCCACTCATTTTTGGACCACCACTTTTTTACTCCTACTTGAGTAATGTCATCTAAAAGTAACAGTACTTTTACTCGAGTACAATCATCTGCTACTCTACCATCTCTGAGTCCAAGTCCAGAGTAAATACTAGAGCTTATTATGGCCGAGCTCTTTAGTGAAAGCTCTGAAACACGACACAAGTAAGAGACAGAACTGACCTGAGAGTCTCCAGTCGACAGTCTGGACTCTGCAGAAAACCACACAGATGAGACACTCCTGAATCACACAGGTTTGAGTTACCGGCCAGGTCCAGTTCTGTGAGATGTGAGGGGTTGGACTTCAGAGCTGAGGCCAGAGAGGAACAGCTCATCTCTGACAAACCACAGTACCACAATCTGAATAAAGAAAACATGATGTGGTTATACATCTTATATGACACTTTTTCTCCAGTGTTAACACACTATTTGTCATTCACTGCACCAAGTCCCCACAGCTTCAACTCATTTGTCCAAAACATGACTTTAGTTCAGCCCTTGAACACATGTGAATAAAGAACACATGATGTGCTTCACGTCCATAGAAATATAGATGCTGCTTATAGAGACACTGTGAAGAATCAAATAAAGACATGATAATAAAGCATGAATAATAATACAAACATATGAAAAGCATCACTGAACATGGAGTCCAGTCTTTTGGGGTTTAGCGTTTAATACATGTTTACTTGAGTTTATTGGGCCTGATCATATTATGTGCACGAGCAAAATGCAAAAGAAAAACAAACATTGTCCCATGAAAATGGATCAAATCCTTCAACTGTGGAAAGGAACATTTTTGACCTTATATGGAAAAGTCTCCATTGTGGTTCCTCAGTTTCTATATTTGTTTCTGTCAGTTTAATAAATCAAGTTTAATAAAGCTTTAAACTGCTCCACTCAGAAGCTTTATGTTTGTCCTTAAAAGCTCCACAAACTCTCTCACAGTCACATCCACCTGACTAAACTAAGGCTTTTGGACAGAATGAAACAGTCTGATATTTTCCATAAGTGTTTGGAGGAGCAGCTTTAGGACGTATCTGATACTGAACCTCTGCTGTTCTTCCAAATCCATGGAGTAAAAGTCAAAGACTCTGTCTCTGTTCTCTGGGACTCCTGTATTTTCCAATAATAATACTAATATTCCATAATCCTGGAGGCATCCACCTGTGTGGGACCAAATGCGGTGGAAACCCGGGAGACGAGAATATGAGCGCTCGGCTGTAGCAGCGGTGGAAATTCGTACCTCAGGTGAGTCCGTGGTATCGGACTGGCGGGACAGGCGGGAGCGGGTGTGAGCAGGGGGAGAGCAGCGGTCAGTGGGTCTGCTGTGGGATGGGGAGTGCATGAGATACACACTGGTCTGCTGCGTAATGGGAGGCAAACGAACAGAGGAAGGCAGAGAAAACTCAACAGGATGAGGTGTGTGGGCGTGCACGGGCTGACGGGGGAGGGGCGTACGGAGGGTTCCAAACACAAACTCAGACAGTTCTGTCACGGCCCGTCCAAAATCCTCTATTCCTGGGGCCTCTAGTGGTGCGGACTTGCATCATGGGGCTCCGGAGCTGTTTTACTGGACACATATTTCATTGTGTTGTGTGGCCTGTTTTAAGTGAGCTGAATTTCACTTTTACTCTTCAGTCTGGGGTTGACCACAGTCCGTCATGTGACCTCCTCATATTTCAGCTTCTATTCACCATTGCGGCGTCGCCATCATGATTCTGGTTGTATTATTTTGTACGGGGCTGCCGATCTTTACAGCAGATGAGTTCAAACAGACCGTAAAGCCGCTTCAGAGAATCGGTGCAGTGTGACTTGTTGCTGCACATGAACATTGAACATTTTGCACAAATTAACTGACTTCACGTCATATTTAAGATGCAAAACATTTCCCAAATTCTCCATTGTCGTGGGACCTCATCCAAATCTATACGGCCCTGAGGTCTGAGGGCAGCTCCAGATCATGGGCCCTAAGAGCAGACGTAAAACCAGGGAGACCGGCTCTTCTCTGTGGTCGGCCCCAAACTGAGCTTCATTTTAGACTATTTCTCTCACTCTTGGTCTGTTTTTCTTATTATTGTTTGAGGACTTGTGGAGCATGACGGAGAAATACTTGACTTTTGTTTTTCAGTCTGATTCTATGAGCAGCATTTGGAAATGGATTTTTATAAATATCCTACTTAAATAAATCAAACAGAAAGAATGTTGTGGATTGGTGTAACTGTCCTGGTGGGAAGTGTCTGAATGTTTGAAAAATGTGTCTGAATGTCGAAAAAGATTTTTGTGATGTATTTTAAACATTTTTATGATTTTTTAAAAACTTTTGTGTGAGAAAGTCTCAAATTCTCATTACCGCAACACAAAATGAGTTCTTAATTTCTCTAATAAAAATGTTTGAATTATTTCAAAAGCTGATTATTAACAGACATGGTTAGAACACATTATACCAATAAAAAGTTGCATTTAAATGCTTTTTAAATGTATTCATTTTTGTAAATATATCTCATTACCCAAACACACTTGGTAACATGCACTCTGTTTTTTTAATATATTTTCTAGAAACAGTGTTTTTCTTTTTATATTTTGCCTGACTAAAAATAACTATTAGTCTTCATTATGTGTATTCTTAAAAATGAATTAGAATTATCTTTTGATAATATAATTTAAGATATGACACATGTTGCGGTAATGAGACTGGCATTTCGGAAATGAGCATCTGTGTTTCGGAGATGAGGCGTCTGTTGATTTCATGTCAGTGACACAAAAATGTCAAAGTCTATGTTTTTGAAATATTGATAATAATGAGTCCTATCAGTGCACTGTAAGAGATTAGTGCAGGGCTCTAGACTAACTTTTGCACTGGTTGCACTGGTGCCATTTTTTCTTGGGTGCACCAACAGTAACGTTAGGTGCACACATATTTGAATAATAATAATCTCACATTTTTTAGTCGCACATTTGAGAAATTACATTGCATTTGAGACCAAATGAGTCACACTCTCTTTTACATATTAATCAAAAAATAATAAAATAAAGTCCTATAATTACCGTATTTTCCGGACTATAAGCCGCTACTTTTTTCCCAGGCTTTGAACCATGCGGCTTTTACAAAGGAGCGGCTAATCTGTGGATTTTTCTTCCACCGCTAGGGGGCGCTCTAACCCGAATTTCAAAAACAAGATAGACAGAAAATTAATACAAAGAAGAATACGCTACTTTTTGTTTAGCAGATATAACACGCACGACAAATTACTAACTGGTAATTATTTTCAAATCCTCGCCCCTTCATCATGAAAAGCACGAAGGAGTTTGTATGATGCAAGTTTTAAGTTGAAGGCATCGATCTTGCTCCAGGAAGGAAACGGCTGTAGAGCCCTGCACCCGCGGGACCCGCGGGACCCGCGGGACCAACACAAAACAGTGCGGCGCGGGACACATTCTGAAAGCTTAATGCGGGCGGGAGCGCGACCGCACGACGCGGGAGCGGGACTGAAGAATGTGGGAGTGGGCGGGAGCGGGGCTGAAAATTGTGTCCCGTGCAGACCTCTACCTGCTGCTGCACTAAGCTCGGGTCAATGGTTTCAGCGAAGATGATTAAAGTAACTTGTGGGTTCACTGCACAGGAGAAATGAAGGTCAATTACCGGTTCTTTTCTGTTTTTGACCTGTTTTAATCAGCACAGTTTCTGCCGTGTTAAAAGGCACTGTTCAGAAAGAATCTGTTCAGGTACATAAATGTACATTTACAGTACAAAATCGTTCTGTATGTGCAGTAAATATCTCATTTTTCAACATAGATATCAGCGGCTTATAGCCCGGTTGCGGCTTGTATATACTTTTTTTTTTTTAAATAGAGTGGATGCGGCTTATATACAGGTGCGCTCTATAGTCCGGAAAATACGGTAAATATACAAGATTAGTTTAATGTCATACTGCAGAACATCTCCATAAAATACTAGCATGGAGCAGATCCTACACCTGAAAAATTAAACACTGCACACACTTCATATAAGAAATATTGAGTTTACATAGAATAATATATAATTCAATAGAAACTATATATACGGCAAAAAAAAGAAATAAAATGGGACACTTTGAAAACACATCAGATATGCTGGATATCTATACAAATATGGACAGGGCTGTGTCTTAGGAACAAAAGGATGCCGCCTCTTTTAATGGAAATACATTTTTTAGCCTACAGAAAGCTTCATTTTATAGACACCCTAAAAACCAAAGTGAAATAATGATATGACAGGCTCCACTGTCATAATTGAATTTCTGCAACTTAAAATGTGCTTGTTTGCATGTTCGACAATGTCGTGGCATGATCATATTGAGACGACGGATGGGGTCTTGTGGGATGTCCTCCTAGATCTGTATAAGGGCATCACTGAGCTCCTGTAGAGTCTGAGGAGGAACTTGGCGGCATCTGATGGACCCAAACATCATGTCCCAGAGGTGTTCTGTCGGCTTTAAGTATCAATCAATCCCTTCATCCTCCAGGTTCTGCCTGCAGACTCTTGCCACATGAGGCCGGGCGCTGTCGTGCATCAGGAGGAACCCAGGACCTCCTGCACCAGCGTAGGGTCTGACAGTGGGTTCTAGAATTTCATCCCGATACTTAATGGTGATCAAACGGGCGTTTTCTAGCTGGTAGAGGTCTGTGCGTCCCTCCATGGATATGCCTTTCTAGACCATCACTGACCCACCACCAAACCGCTCGTGTTGAACCATGTTGCAGCAGCAGAGCGTTCTCCTTGTCTTCTCCAGACTCTTTCATGTCTATCACAGGTGCTCAGGGTGAAGTTGCCAATTCTAGTGTCATCTAGCAAATGCCATGGAGCTCCACGGTGCTGGACGGTGAACACAGGGCCCAATACAGGACATGGTGCCCTCAAGCCACCTTCATGAAGTCTGCTTCAGATTTTTTGGCAGAGACATTCACACCAGTGGCCTGCTGTAGGCCATTCTGTAGGGTCTTGGCAGTGCTCAACCTGTTCCTCCTGTACAAAGGAGCTGATATGAGTCCTGCTGATGGGTTGAGGACCTTCTACGGCCCTGTCCAGATCTCCTAGAGTAACTGCCTGTTTCCTGAAATCTCCTCCATGTTCTGGAGATTGTGCTGGAGACACATTAAACCTCCTGTGGTGGCACATCCGGTTGTGCCATCCTGGAGAAGCTTGGCAATCAGTGCAGCTTCTGTAGGGTTAAGGAACAGCCTCATACGCCCAGTCATGATCATCACGGTAACCAAAGCAGAACTAGTGGAAAATCAGCCAAAAAAGACCAAGAGGGAGAAACTTGAAATGACCTTCACATGTAACCAGTTCTGTTTTAGGGGTTGTCTCACTGTTGCACTCGTGCACCTATTGCACTAGTGCACCTATTGTTCATTTCCATTAGAAGAGGTGACATTGCCCAGTCCACATTCATATTGATATACAATATTTTTTTCACATTGTCCTCTGACGTGGTTTCAAACAGTTTGTTTATTGTTTTTGAGAAGTGTATGTTTTTTCCTCTGCTAATCTTTCACTTTCTATTTTTCTGTACACCTCAAGAAACTTTGGATTGCAGCTGCCTTTTCCTTTTCCATAGACTTTCCTGTAACAAAATATAGTCACACTCACACTCAGGACTTCAACTATATTATTTACAGTAAATAAATTCATGATATTGTTGCATAATATTAATTATTATGTCACCATTATCAATATTCATGTTGGAATAGGCCTAAATACTAATGTGGATAATCCATAGCTCAGGATAACTACTAGTGATCACTGCAAGGGTGTTAAAGCAGTTGATGTTACATATTTAAAAAAAATATAGTATTATGTATATAAAATGTACAAAATGTACCTGTTATGTTTTTCAGGAAACAATATTTATGTACATGTATCTACAGTAAGTTAGTTTTCTCATTACCGAAACACTGATTCTCTCTTCCACAACAGGCCCTGAAGTGTTGTGGTGAGTGATAATTGTGTTGCGGAGGATGAGAGACCTTAAACTTTTTGGCTAACTGTGCTAGCAACAAAAGAGCTCGGACAAATCTTTCCCACCCTTTGTGCCAAGACCATAATAAGTTACTTAATGATCAAAACATTAAAACTCAAACATTTTTTGAAAGACTAAAAAAAACATGTTTCGGTAATGAGAAAAAAAAAAGTGATAGAGCTTCTCTAAGTCATTTTTTTTACTTTTCTTGAAAGCAACCAAAGAAGAGCAGCTTACTTAGTAGCCATCTTGAGTGCCACAGCCAGTATTATTCCTGGCTGAAATGTCCTTAGATTTTTGTGTTCCTTCTTGATTTTACAGTGATGTAAATTATGTTGTGGAGGATGAGACAATTTGTTGAGGACGCATGTTTTTTTTTCTAAATTTTGCTCAAAACAGTTATGCTGACAAAGTACATATTGTTTATTACTGCAACTAATAGGAGTATAACATGCACTGAAACATTTTCTTTTATATATATTAGTTAAAAAAATATTCACTTCTAAACCACAATATTTCAGTTGGGGACGTGTTGCGGTAATGAGAAATTTACCTTTAAATGTGGAAAAAACAAAAAAAATGCATTTATTATTCTCACATAAAAATATGTCCAGAACAGCCCATGGAGAGAGGTTTTAAAATATGTACATTTTATTTTAGTGAGATGTACTTTAATTGTTGAAATATTTGAGGACATGTTAAAAATCAGATTTCATGAGAATCACCCATATGTCGATCTCCATGGCAACAAGCAGATGACGCCATCAGGCCAAATTACAGGTCAGATCTGTGGAGAGGTGACCTTGTTCACAGTAAGAATGGATCATTTCTGAAAAGGTTCAGAAAATGCAAACAAAAATACATTTAAGAATCTGAGTCTCTTCATTAAACCTGTGAAAACCATTTCACAGATTCAGAAGAGAATAGAATAACTTTATTGTCTACAGAGGTCAAAATTCATCTTTGGCTCAACACCACATAAAAACAGCACAAGGACAACATAAATCACAGGAAGTCGCCCTGGTGAAACACAGAGAATAGATCCTGTTCCAGGCCCAGACCCAGAGTTTCCCAAACACTGAAGAGACGATGGTGCTCTTAATGAGAAATGATAATGACACTAGAATAATGCTTTGGGGATTCTATTTCACTGATATGTATCCCACTAAACACTTAACAGTGTGTTTAATAGTGTGTTTTGTGTTAAACAGAGGAGACTGACCTGAGAGTGGAGAGTTCACAGTGAGGACTCTGCAGTCCAGCACACAGCACAGACACTGCTGAGTCACTCAGGTTATTTCTACTCAGGTCGAGCTCTTTCAGGTGGGAGGGCTGGACTTCAGCGCTGAGGCCACCACTTCACAGTGAGTCTCTGAGAGTCCACACCCAACAAACCTGTAAACAGATGTTTAATGTAAATGTGTCTGATTAGTCCTAACACAGGTCTGTGAAGCTGCTGTTTGTGAGTGAGGACTGACCGAGCCTTCCTGCAGTTCCTCACCGCTGGGATCAGTCTCTCTTTACCTCCATAAGACATCTTGTACTTCTCTAGGTCCAGTTCCTCCAGGACCTGCTCTGACATCTGCAGCATGTAGGCCAGAGCCGAGCACTGGAACTCAGACAGTTCCGGCTGTGATCTTCCTCTAGACTTCAGGAGGTCCTGGATCTGCTGCAGGAGCGACTGGTCCTTCATTTCCATCAGACAGTGGAAGATGTTGATGCTTTGGTCTGGAGAGACTTTCTTTGAGCTCATCTTTTTCAGGTTTTGGATGACTTTGGGGATTTCTGACTGGTTTACTGGACTGAGGAGACCTCCTAAAAGTCTTTGGTTAGAGTCCAGACTGAGGCCATGAAGGAAGCGCACAAACAGGTCCAGGTGACCGTCTGAACTCCTCAGGGATTTGTCAAGAGATCGTTTGAGAAACTCACTCACACTTAATTTTTCCATTGTCTTTTTTCTAAGAAACCTCTGAACAACACGTGTGTCACTTCCAAAGCAGTGGAGCAAGTAAACTGCTGCCATAAACTCCTGGACGCTCAGGTGGACGAAGCAGTAGACGGATTTGTTGAAGAGGACACTCTCTCGTCTGAAGATCTCTGTACAGAGTCCTGAGTAGACCGAGGCCTCGGTCAGGTCCAGACCCACCTGCTCCAGGTCTTCCTGGTAGAACATGATGTTTCCTTCCTGCAGATGTTCAAAGGCCAGTCTGCCCAGCTTCAGGAGCAGCTCACACTCGTCTGTGTTCAGCTCTGGACCACTGCTCTGTCCTCTGTACTTCCTCTTCCTGTTGGTCTGCACTAACAGGAAGTGGGCGTACATGTCGCTGAGTGTCTGGGGCAGCGCTCCGCTCTGATTGGTTCTCAACATGTGGTCCAGGACTGTGGCTGTGATCCAGCAGAAGACTGGGATCTGGCACATGATGTGGAGGCTGCGGGAGGTTCTGAGGTGGGACAGGACTGTGTTACACTGCTCTTCATGTGTGAACCTCTTCCTGAAGTACTGCTCCTTCTGATGGTCAGTGATGAAGCCCCTGACCTCTGTCACCCTGTGCACACACTGCGCTGGGATCTGATTGGCTGCTGCTGGTCTGGAGGTGATCCATATAAGGGCAGTAGGAAGCAGAGTGCCTTTGATGAGGTTCACTAACAGCACGCTGACCTCTGACCTCTGTGTGACCTCAGAGATGACCTCACAGCCAAAGTCCAGAGACAGTCTGCTCTCGTCGAGGCCGTCGAAGATGAACAGGAGTTTAGAGACGCACAGAGTGTGAGCTGTGAGCGTCTGTGGACACAACAAGAACATGGAACAAGAGGAGACATTTCAGTGTGATCAGGTTTATCCACACATGGAAACACACACTCACATACAGAGGCTTTGACTCAGAGTCAAATACCTTCTACAAATGACTCGAGACTCAAGTAGAAGATAAAGGAGCGTCACCTGTTTTTCCAGCACTGGGTGGAACACTTGTATCAGCTCCATCAGACTGTAGCGCCCCCCTCTGACCAGGTTCAGCTCTCTGAAGGACAGCAGCAGCACCAGGTCCAGCTCCTGGTTCTCTGAGCCCTGGGCCCAGTCCAGAGAGAACTTCAGGACTGAGAAGGTCTTCCCCACTCCAGCCACGCCGCAGGTCAGCACCGCTCTGATGGACCTCTGCTCCTTCTGCTGTGGCGCCCCCTGCTGCTCCTCAGTGGGCAGTGCTTTAAAGATGTCCTGACACCTGATGGAGGTTTCCTGGACAGTCTTCTTGGAGAGAGTCTTCTTGGAGAGTTCCTCCAGCCTCCTCTCCTCATGTTGGGCTGTGGCCTCTTCACTGAGGCCCTCTGTGATGTACAGCTCAGTGTAGATGCTGTTCAGAGGAGTTTTACTTCCTGCTCCTTCAGTTCCCTCTGTCACACTCCCACATCTGCTGCTCAGGCTCAGCTTATGGTCCTGCAGAACCTTCTGGAGCTCTTCATCTGCTGTGAGAGGAACACACATGTATCAAGTAACATGTGTTCAGTGTGTCCTCATAAACAGTGGAATATAGACTCACCGTGTGTAGCGCTGTGGACCTGCTTTTCATTTGCCATGTCAGTGTGTGGAGCCCTGGGCCTGGAGGCTCGTAGACACTTTTCTCTGTGGACAAAAACATTGAACTCGTTTGATTTAAAGTGATGAAGTTTTGATCAGTTTTATTATTTAGGTGTTCGTCCTCACAGTGAGTCTGAAGGAGCAGGTTTAACACTGAAGACTGGAGGAGCATCTGTCTCCTCAGTTTGACTTCATAAATAAACTGTTTAGACATGATCACCTCTTCTAACATGTTTGGAGGTGAAAAGAGGAGAGGAGAGCATGTTTTTATCAGGGGAGGGAGGAGTGGGGCTCTTCTGGGAGCAAGACAGACACAAACTCACAGACATGAGAGAGTCAGGAGGAGCAGAGACTTTTGGTCACAGAAATGCTCCAAATACAGAAATACAACAGAAAAGTGAAAGATTAGATGGTGATGTTTCTGTCCAATGGCCTTTAAGCAGCACATCATAAACCACATGCTCCTTATGAGATCCTTCTTTTTACAATCATTCCAAATTCAGAGCTGTCGCCTCGAGCATTAAACCAAATACAACCAACTCCAGACTCATCACATATCGACCACTTCTTTAATGGAAAAGTTCGGTTTTATAGAGGAAATCATTTTCAACTTTTTCTTCTTCTGAGGTCCAAAAATCTCAATAAAATCAAATTGTGATCCACGTTCACCCAAGTACTATAGATTTTAAAAGCTTCATATTAATATCAGTAAATATCAGTTCTCAGCCACATCAAGACAAATATCGGATCTCAGTATCGGCTCAAAAAGTCCATATGGAACCGTCCCTATTCATTTGTCTTTATATGACACGTTGTTTAGTGACGTTTGTTCTTACAGTGAGTCTGAAGGAGCAGGTTCAGGACTGAAGTCTGGAGGATCCCATTTAGACCGGTCACTCTTCATGGACACAGCGCTGGACTCCGAGGCTGTGGATCTGTGTGTGGACAGAAAACATCATGTGTTGTTATTTAGAAGACTTTGTTCCTGTCGGCTTTGTCTCAAAGACTTTTGTTTCCTGCAGTTGAACTTGTACGCCAGTGTGTGTCTTCTGTTTACAGCAGACACATTGTGCGTGTGTCTGTTATATTGTCCATTGTCTGTGGCATAAAGTGATCTTTAATGTTAGTTGATTCTAATATTTTCTGACAGGCCCAGAGAGGTCACAGAAAGGCATCAGACCCAACAGTCACGTGATAAACTTTGGCTGTGTAAATGTACAAATATTTCAGATGCAGGTTTCATGGGATTATAAATATTTCCTTGTAGAACCAGAGTTTTGGAGAAATGCTTCACATTTGTGTTGCACCAAGTCCACAGATTTCTGAGGGAGGGAGATACTGACAAAAATGATGAGGAGAATTAGACCAGATGTTTCTTTACGATTCTTCAACAAAAGTGGCCCTCAAAATGAAAAGTAGCACCAACAAAAATATTTGTCTTTCTGAGACAAACTTTCCCAGGTCTAAACAAGGACTGAACCAGACCGAAAACAGGACCACACCAAAGCTCCAGTTCTAAAGCAGGAAGTCAGTAAGAGGAGGACAAAATAACCTTATAGTCCATACAGCGCCTCCCCTTGTGTCATAGATGAGCTAATGTCATGTCACAGCAGCATTTTCATCATGACACTGTATCTCCTGACCGCACCACTTGTATGTAACCTGGATATATGGTCAAGTGAAAAAGCCCAGGCCTTCTGCTCCTCGTCTTCAGCTCCTCTCCCCATTCACCTCTCCTCTCCTTCGCCCCTTATCAGCTTATTCCTAGTCTGGCCAGTAGATGGCGCCATAAATACAGGTGAGCCGGAGCGTCTGCTGCTCTCATTTTCTGAGGCCCACAAACCGAACCCAGGAGAGCAAAGGGAGAACACACAGACGTGACCGCTGAGGAAATCTACCTGTAAAATGAGCTTTGAAGTAAAGTTCAACTCCTGAAAATAGTGTTCAGACCCTAAGGACACAATAGAGTCAAAATGATCTGGATTCATTCCTAAGTGAAGTGAATATTCTCTTTCATTTGAGTAACACAGTGAAAAGCCTTAGTTAGAAATGTAATTGGCTCATTTATTTAACTGGATCAATGTCCAAATTTAAGTTCACAGTAAGTCAATTATTACTTTTGTCAGAAGTTATTTATTAAAGTTCTGAAAATGTTCAGAAACAAAATTGAATAATTTAATCTAATTGGCAACTGGTTGTTTAAATATATTCAGATTTATTGTAATTGTTGTAAAATGTGATTAAAAAGTGTATATTATTTAATTAATTAAAACTCAATATAAAATAATAAAATACCTAATTTGTTTCATATATGGAGGTCATTTAAAATGTGAAATTATTTAATTAATTATTATTTATCCACATTAAGTTCATATGTAAAATTAAATTAATCCATATTATTATAATTAAAATATGTGAATTCAGAGGCAAATAGATTCAAATACAAACAGATTAAAATACTACCATAAGTGTAAAATGTAAAAGTCATTTCATTGTTCCACACATTTGTTTATTTTAAAGGTTTTCGACCTGCTGCTGCTGAAGAAGCTGAAAAAATTCAATCAAAGTCTTGAAGCTGAGTTGAGCCTCGTGTCTGTTTTTCTGGACCTGCATTCCTCACTTAAACACTTGACATATATTGTATTGAATTTGTATGTCAAAATCTAAATATTTGTACCTTATTTGACTCAGATATGATTTTCTAAGTTGATATTATGAATCTTTTGGTTTGTGATGTCGATGTTTCTCTCTGAAGTGTGAGGAACATCTCCAGATCATCACAAATAGAAAACGTGCCATTTCTCTGGAGCTCAGAGTTGTGTGACAGTGGTGACCTCTTCATCACGTTTGTTCTTACAGTGAGTCTGAAGGAGCAGGTTCAGGACTGAACTCTGGAGGAGGAGTTTTAGACCGGTTACTCTTCATGGACACAGCGCTGGACTCTGAAGCTGTGGATCTGTGTGTGGACAGAAAACATCATGTGTTGTTACTTCGAAGACTTTGTTCCTGTCGGCTTAGATCAGTGTGACAAAGGCACATGTAACATGGCCCTTTGTATTGGATCAATAAGATGAAAAACAGCAGCAGCATGTCATGACTGTGGGCTGCCTCTCATGTCTTTATATTTCTCTACTCCACAGAAGTGACAGCTGTATGACATGTACACATCACATTTATACATTTTACACTTCAAACGTGGAAGAAATATATGAAAGAACCACTAAATATAACTACAAGACGAGCACACAAACAATGTAGTTTCCAAATGTGAGCGTTCAGGGGAGGAGTGAGACAGCAGGACTCTTTTACAGCAGAGAAAAGGATCCCACTGTTTGGAGAAAGTACATGTATTTCCTGGTGTTTAACATCATCTTGTTGGTGTATTCAGTTGGAGGGGTCGGCTGGAGAAGACTAAGGCTCACAGAGATGAGGGGCTACGAGAGGATGCTTCTAGCTGTGGCGTGAAGGTGCATCAGCTCCTGGACGTCTTAAAGCCGATGGACGACTGCTATAATGTTTGCACCCCAGGAACTGTTCTTATGATACTGTTTATATTGGTCAAAATGCTTAGGAATGGAAATAAAGAAGAAAACAGTGAAAGACAAATGAGAGACTCACTGCGCCTCAGTGCTGCCCCCTGGAGCATCTTCTCTGATGAGACGTCCTGTTAACCGCTCACTTCCTGAAGCCATTTCCCCACTCGCTCAGCCTGGAGGAGAAACCACAGACAGACATGTTTCACTCTTTCCATTTAACTCTGCTCCATTTGAAACAGGCTTTAGTCACTTTAACACCACTTCTACTAAAGTGACAGTAGCTCTGGTCTCGACTTTAGGGCAAACTTGGTCAGGCCCAGTTCTAGTGAGTCTTAGTCGTGCTCATTTCCTCTTTCAGTCGCACTCTTTGATAAAGGTAAAACACCACACATATATGTTACACCCCTGTGAAGACCACAACTGTTTTCTGCACAAGTCAGTCTCAAAGTCACTTCCACTCAAATAATAAAGTCAACTTGAAACACCAAAAGTGCGACTCACCTCGACTCAGACGACGCCTCAGCTCCAAACTCTTCCAGTTTGGGCTCCCGGCTCAGTCAGGTGAGCAGCCCTTCCCCTCTGTGGATTGTGAACAGGTCAAACCACTTTGCTCAGGTGCAACATGACTTTAATATCTCTGCTAGTGATCTCTTCTTTCACAAAACACCACGAGAAATGTAGAATATGAATGAAATAAGAGAACAACTAGGATTTCATCACTGACTTGTGTTTAATGTGCATCCTCCCTCTAATAAACACTTAAAGTCATAGTAATGTCACTTAAAAAGCCAAAAAACAAACTAAAATAAAAGGCTCTTTGTGCTTGTTTTGATCACACTGACTGTGAGCAAGCGCGCATCTCCACAAACCTAACTCCTCCTGCTTGTTTCTGGGGTCTGTTGAGCAGATGATGTTCACTGTACATTATAGGAGTCTGAATAAAGTGCACAAAACCAACACATGAGCGTCCCAACTGTGAATCACACTGAGAACACGTGGAAATATTGTGCTGTTCACACGTCCCTGAATCCTGATGAACAGAGTGAGTCAAATGAGTGATTTTCCAACAAGACTGAAGCGAGCAGAATCCAACAGAACTGTTTCCTCAGAAAACCTGGAAAGAAAACATCAAAATGATCAAAGTTAAGAGCTTTTGACAGACTGAGCTGAGCTGAAAGGAGATGTCAGAGCTGAAAATTCTGTCAAACGCTTGACCAGGAACACTCCAGTCACAGGAGCAGTGGAGGCTGTCGTAGCCATATCACTGTTGTATGGGTGTAAACTGGTCACTAGATGGCGCCACAGTCCGTGAATTAGACACTACAGTGGACATACTCAATCACGTGAAGTCTGAGTCTGAAAAAGTACTTCTGGGTACTTTTGAGCCACCATAACTATGTACTCACCTGTTGTGACTCTGAACTGTGACATATTTATTCCTTTGCCACAAATGTTGAAACCGTTTTTCTGATGAAAATAATAAAAAAAAGTTTAGAGCCTCCAGACTTTGACTCGTCCTACTTGAGTAGTGAGTGACCATAGAGTGTATGAAGAATATGTTCACATATGTATGGACACAGTCTGTGGTAGTGACAGTGGAACAGGAGCGATCTCCACTTCTACTTTTGGTTTCTTAAATATTGTGATAAGTCAACAGGCCTAAACGTCACCCAAACACACCTCATATGAACTCAAGCCAAAACATTGTCTACGTTTGAAGCTCTAAATGTCGTACTGTGCATAATTTCAATGCATTTTCAGTCTTTTCTGAAAGAATAGAGAGTTGTGATGAAGTGTGTGCAATATCACATGTTTACTGTAAATATCACAGAGATGCTCATGTAAAAGTTACACCTTGAGGTAAAGACGACGCCCAGAATTCTCCCAAATAAAAGGGCAGAAAAGTGATTTAAACTGAACCCAAGGCTATGATTTTTGGTCCACATCAGATGAAGGGACTCTAGTAATGCCAAACGCATTTGCAGTGTCTCCACTTTATTTTGGTCTGAGTTGTGAGCGGTGGGATAGGGCGCTGTGTCACGGGATAGGGCAGCATGTGTAGAAGCTCACATATCTCTTTACAGATAATAAATGTGTTCTGGATCTCTCAACTTTTAGATTTGGTTTACATCCACCCTCAGGGACATTCATGATATGTTGGATGAAGGTGCTGGTAATTGTCCCTAGAAAGGTGGTCCCAAGGTGGAACAGAGCATTTGAGCTTTGGAGAATTAGACAGACTAACAATAAAGGGTTAATCAAACATGTGAATGAAACAAAACAAAGTCCAGGTCTGTTTTTGAGGAGACGACATTCTGACATGAGGAAAAGCTCACAAGAGTCCATTTTCCTTTTGTGTACCACACCTGGCCCACTCATGCGTAGATCACACCTTATGTCGTGTCAAAGCTACAGTTTACATCTTTTGTGCTGTATTTCATTACCACTCACCTCTTGTACCAGACCTCACCATTTGTTGGACTTCCATGTTTTACTACATCATATACAAATGTGTGTATTTGCATAATGTTTGGACAACCACTATAACACTTGTGTTTATATAAGAGCTGTTTGTGAATCAATACGTCTTCATTTTATGACTGTATGGACTTTGTTGTTTCGGCTGGTGAGGAAAAGAACAGATGAAAAATGCACTCTGGAGGCTCCAATAGTCTATTTGCCCCAGGCTCTTTATAAAATCTCTCAGTTTTAGTGAATTGTGAAGCTCATCTTCCTTTTATCAAAGAGCTGAAGAGAGCCAGTGATGCCTCATGGTCAAGAGAAAGAAGGATGTCCATGAGCCCACTTAGTCTAGTACATTATTCAGCAGCCAAGAAGAACAAACGACTTCATAATAACTTCAAAATAAAAGCGTGAACTTCAAATGAAAAGCCAAACCTGGCTGCATGTTAATCGTATATAAGAGCTCATTTGACCTTTACACTCTCAATCATTGAAGTTTGAGTCTGAACAAAAACGTAAAAGGTGCTTTCTTCTGGGTAGTTTTGAGTCACCAAAATTATATACTGAACTGTAGGGCATTTTATTACTTCATGCCAACCAATTGATTTTTTTTTTTATCATAAAAAAGAAAAAAAAGTTTTGAGCCTCCAGACTTTGGACTCGTTTTAAGCTATGAATGAGTGTGGTGACCATAGAGTGAATAAAGAACAAATATGTGCAAATGTGTACACATACAGGGAGAGAGAGAAGAGAGAGAGGAGGAGGAAAGAAGGAGAGAGAGAGAAGGAGAGGGAGAAGGAAAGGAGAGAGAAGAGAGAGAGGAGGAGGAAAGAAGGAGGAGAGAGAGAGAGAGGAGAGAAGGGAAGGAGAGAGGAGAAGAAAAGGAGAGAACAAGAGGAGCTACGAGAGGAGGAGAGAAGGAGAGGAAAGGAGGAGAAAGGAGAGAGGAGAGGAGAGAGAGAAAGAGGAGAGAAAAAGAGGAGAGAAGGAGAAGGAAGATAGAGAGAGAGATGGAAGGATGACAGGAGGAGAGGACAGGAGAGAGGACAGAGCAGAAGGAGAGAGGAGACAGAGAGAAGGAGGAGAGAGAGAGGGAGGAGAGAGAGATAAGCAAAGGAGGAATAAGGAGAGAAAATAGGAGAGAGGAGATCCAAAAGGAGAGAAAAGAGAGAGGAGAGAGAAGGGGAGAGAAAAAGTAAAGGAGTAGGAGAGAGGAGGAGGAGGAATGATGAGGATTAGAAGAGAGGAGATAAAAGGGAGAAGAGAGGAGAGAAAAAGAGGGAGGGAGAGAGGAGGGGAAGGAGAGAGAGAGGAGAGAGGGGAAGGAGACGAGAGAGGAGGAGAGAGGGGAAAGAGACGAGAGAGGAGAGACAATGAGGGGGAAGGGACGAGAGGGAAATTGGGAGACGAGAGGAGGAGACAGAATGAGAGAGAAGACAAAAGAGGAGAAAGAGAAGAGAGGGAGAGGTGAGAGAGAAGGAAAGGAGAGAGAGAAGGAGGAGACGGAGAAGGAGAGAGAAGAGAAAAGAAGAGTATTATCACCGTTATAAATGGACATAAACAGCTCCGTAGTAAAAATACATTTGATTAAAAACATTATTTAGTTAAAGGTTAAAAAAGTTCCAACTCACAGATTCTCCCACTGCAGATTTACAAAGATACATTCATATTGTCTTCAGTATTATCCGTGTAAACAGTAGTTTGGTTTCTCCAGGATGAAAAAACGTACAAGGAATTTCATACTAAACAAAGAACAAAAGAGAAATAGATATTATGGCTCCATTGAAATACATGATGGGAAATTAAATATTTGTATGAAAAACATTTAGGAAAGTTCGTAAGCGACTGGAAAACTTCAACATTAATGCTCTTAAATTGAACTATTGAACAATAATAAAAAGGTGAATTTTGGACATGTGCATGAATAAACCTTTTTTTGTAATTAAAATGATCCGTTGCCATAGCATTGGAATGCAGGCACAGAAAGAGCAGCCTGCAAAGTTCTTCTGAATTTCTCATCGTCAGCTGCGATTAGGAGCTCCTTCATTTTAACCTAGAATTTGTAAATGTTATCGCTTTGTCCGGAATGTTTCACAGTACGGCATTAAAACTTTCTGTCTCCACGAGGACCAAACCAGGCCGAGTCACAGGTCAGATCTGCGGAGAGGCGACCAGCTCTGAGTCAGAACGCCTGTTTTTCTGGGTATTTCTGAGCACCTGGCAATTCATTAAATCGCCAAAGTAGAGGCTGTTTAATGTCACATTGTGGAACATTCCAGACAGAGCAGTGACATATCCATGGAAACAGAGCGGGTGACGGACCCCAAACCAAAAAGTTGCATAGTGCACCTTTAATTAACTCAGCAAATAAGCAAATATTGAAATTTTAAGCTATTATGTAATACATGCCATTTAAAGGTACGCAAGCCAACCAACTTTTCTGGCACCTGCTATCTTGTCGCCATGGAGATTTTATTGAGAAGCCTATAAAGTTTCACAGACGGAGCATTAAAAACAAACTCGAGAGAGAGGCCACTCCTAGAAGAGCGCGATAAAAATGATTAAATAATGCCATACTGTAGAAGAATTTGAGACATAGCGACAGCATCTCCATGCCAGAACAAGAGGCTGAGCGTGTTTCCAGAGATTACACGGTGAACTATTGAAAGTCCAAAGTCATTTCTGTGTGTTGTTGTAAAAGTCAATAAAAATCACACATGATCCAGGAGCTCGGAGGAAATGCCAGATTGGCGGTGTAGTCATGTGACTGAAGGCTCTCCCCTGATTGGTCCCGGTCAAGGCGCTGGCATGTAACATCATGTGACCGGGCGCTCTCTCCTGATTGGTCCGTCTATGGTGTCAGAGGTCCCCATGCGTCTCCAGGTGTTTCTCTAGACAGGCTCTCTTGGATCGGGAGGAGAGTCGTCTGAATCCACAACTGAGGACCAAAGAAACACAAATGACTGTATTTTTCGGACTATCGAACACACTTTTCTCCATGGTTTGGACGGTCCTGCCACTTATTCCAGGTGCCACTTACGTTCCGAATAGATCATTTCACGTTCTCGAGCGCCACGAGAGGGCGCTCTGAACATTGCGCCCGTATCTGCTGCTCCTCTTGCTGTGCTGCTTGGGTTCTATGTTTCCGCGCACTCACCTGCACAGCCGAACCGAGCCACAGCCCAGTGACTTCACACG
>CM060663.1:3804528-3919528 GCA_030686955.1 Odontamblyopus rebecca | reverse complement strand
CCCGGCCACTAGGAGCACCGCTTTGTGATACTAATAGGCCCTTCACCGGGGTCTGGGGCTCGGGCCTAATTACAAGAAATGTAAATGGTCCCATTTTTATAAAGTGCTTTTCCACCTTCAAGGCTCAAAGTGCTTTAGGTCAAGACAAAACTCACCTGCGTAGACCGGGTGTGAGGGGAGTGGCTGGAATCGCACTGCCATCCTGTGGGGCAGCGGATTTGACCAATGATGTTCACATCGAGAGCAGGATTTGAACCACCAACCTTCAGATCAGTGGGCAAACGCTCTGCCCACTGAGCCGCTGTGGCCCCAAAGTACAAGCACAGGCTTAAAGTTCTCCTCTAATCCAGTTTACGTCAGTACTCGCAGGATTAGCGCGACGGTTAAAGGTGCACTGATGTTATCGCTTTGTCTGGAATGTCTCACGGTGCGGCATTAAACCTTTCTATCTTGATGGAGACCAAACCAGAGCGAGTTACAGGTCAGATCTGTGGCGTGGCATCAGGGTTTGTGTGCAGAGAAGTGTGTCCATGTGTGTGTGACGCCGTAGTGCCCCTGAATGCAGAGACATGCTCCTGTTTGTTTACAGCAGAACAGGAAAAACAACAGGCAGGATGAGGCATTCCCAAAACTGGGGTCTGAATCCACATTTGGTTCCCCAAAAGATTCTCAGAGGGTCCCCAGGGTTTTCAGAAAAAAGGTACAAACAACATTATACACAATTTAATGGATAGAAAGCATTCATTACTTCTATGAAGTCTTTTATAACAAGTGCTGTTCTATAACATCTTTATTAAGCATAAAACTAAATCTATTTTCCTCATAAACATGTGTAAAAACCACTGGACACTGCTAATATGTGTGAGGTCCCCCATCAGGGGCCCAAACCATGAAGCTAAATATGACTCTGTACTCAATCCATGTTTTAGTCTCAGTGTAGTTCTCTCCTCCCTTCAGACTGATTTAAGGCAGAGTCCCACCAGCAATCTGAGCACAACTGAAGGAGCCGCTTGGTTTGCTGTTCCACAGTAAAGTCCACAGCCCAAAAGCAGGAGGCTGAAGCAAGATTTGATGTGTGCCCACCCCCACACAGCTTCACGTTTACCACTGCAAGTCACTCAGCGTACAGTTCAAATGAAATGTGCAGATCCATCCAGAACATTCACTGCATGTTCCATTCTCTTCTTCCATGAGTTTAACCACTACAATATTGGAGACAAGTTGTCAGTGGAGCACAGAGACGTATTTGAGGCCAAAGGCTTCACAGGCTTCAGACTTGGACTATTGAGTGAGTTGTCCTTTGCTTGTGAGCAGTGCTCCTTCACTCACGTCCAGAGAACACAGGGAACAGGACTTGAGCTTGAAGCACAGCACTCTTCTGCTGTGGACCTTTTCTTCTCTTGAACGTCTGCTCTGCTCCTCTGTGTTTCCCACACCACTTTTCTTCATTGAAAACAGTGGTCAGGTAAAGTGCATTATTGATCCAGAACATTTAGGATGAAACTCTTCACAGATCACATCTAATGGCAGCTGGTGTTTGAAGAGCTCAGCTCAGAGCTCCAGGGTTTGCTCCACACTGACACACTTCACACAGTGTTGTACAGTAAGAACTGGAATCATTCATTCTGAACCGAATCTGTGCTGACAACAAATATGAAACCTTTATGTGTCCATTTTATATTGTGACTGAGCTCATATTTACAGACAGTTCTTCAGTGGAAGGAGGAAGTTTAGATGACACAGAGTTTTCTTTGGATAAAATGCAGCGTTTGTGTTTGTGTCTCTGGCTGTCAGGATGCTGCACACAACACTAAACATCTTCAGTGTCAGAACCTGCGGAGAAACAGAAATGATTCAATTCAACCTGTTCACACCAGGACTAAACCAGGACTAAACCAGGACTAAACCAGGACTAAACCAGGACTAAACCTGGACTGAACCAGGACTAAACCAGGACTAAACCAGGACTAAACCAGGACTAAACCAGGACTAAACCTGGACTAAACCAGGACTAAACCAGGACTAAACCTGGACTAAACCTGGACTAAACCTGGACTAAACCAGGACTAAACCTGGACTAAACCAGGACTAAACCAGGACTAAACCAGGACTAAACCAGGACTAAACCAGGTCTAAACCTGGACTGAACCAGGACTAAACCAGGTCTAAACCTGGACTAAACCAGGTCTAAACATGGACTAAACCAGGACTAAACCAGGTCTAAACCTGGACTAAACCTGGACTAAACCAGGACTAAACCAGGACTAAACCAGGACTAAACCAGGACTAAACCAGGACTAAACATGCACTAAACCTGGACTAAACCTGGACTAAACCTGGACTAAACCAGGACTAAACCAGGACTAAACCAGGACTAAAAAACGACTAAACCAGACGTCTGTTCCACCTTGTGATGTCATGTGGTGATACAGGAAGTGCTCCACTGTGTTTTTAAGCCTCATGTAGACTGTGCATGTCTCATAAAATAAAATCAATCAATCAATAAATCAATAAATAAAAGTGGAGCCGCTCCATGAGTCCGTTTGAGGACAGAAGGAAATGTGTGCGACTGCTCCAGGCTCAAAACAGCCCCATAAAGTCACTACTCACCTCAGTGTCTCCAGTCGACAGTGACGACTCTGTTTAAGCTCCAGCAGCTCCTCCACATCTGACTTACTCAGTCTGTTACCTGACAGATCCAGTTCTGTGAGATGTGAGGGGTTGGACTTCAGAGCTGAGGCCAGAGAGGAACAGCTCCTCTTTGACAAACCACAGAGCCCCAATCTGAATAAAGAAAACATGATGTGTTCAAGTCCAGACAAATATAAACTGTGTTTACAGAGACTTTGTGAAGGATCAAATAAATCCAGGATAATATTCATACTAAAAAGATGAAAAGCCTGAGAACTGTTCTAAACGTGGTCACATATTTCCTGGTCCATTTACATCAACAGTTCGTCCCATCATGAGTTTGTCAGAGCATCATTTAAGGAGACTGTAAATATTGATACTGAAGTCCAAATGTTCCAGAACAATTCTCCCCGTTGAGCCCGGAGTCATTCTTGGACCAGTCCTTTTGACTTCTACTCCAGGAAAATCATTTACAAGTAACAGTGCTCTGACTTCAAGAGGACGGAGGGTTCACTCCCTTTCTCGTCTCCATGGAAATGTTATTCAACTGTTCCACGTTAAGGCATTAAACTTATCTATCGCCATGGAGACGAGCAGGGCACAAGCCAAATTACAGGTCAGATTGTAACGAATATTTTCTTGTTGAACCCATTTTTAATGCATGTCAACTTTTTAAATGAGACCGATTTACCTGCATCATCAGGAACAATGAAGAATATTTAGATGTAAATGAGTTCTTTCTAAACTGTAAGTGAAACCAGTGTTTTATTTTGTCAGTGTTCTACAAGCACAGGTGGGTAGTTCTCACTTAGATTTACTTGTGTTTCCTTTTATAGGATTTTCTTTTGTTTCTGTTAGAATCATTATGTATATTATCCCATATTTGTCTTAATCATGTGTTAGATATTTGTGTACTTGCAATAATCTCTTTTGTGCTTGAAAACTGTGTGCAGTATTTTTCCACTGCTGTGGAGCCGATGCCTGGCTGGAGCCATGCTTATCAGTCTATGCGACAAGGAGCTGTTTGGGTTTTGGCAAAACATGAACTGAATGTGCTCAAACTCCAGCGTGGTCACCGCGCTCAGCCTACAGTCCGACCTTGATCAATAATGCATAATCATATTTTATTTTATTTATCATATCTTGGTGTCGTTGCTGTTTTCCCCCTTTCCCTTAGAGCAGCGACACCCATTGTAACCAGGGTCATCCTAATGAAAATAAAGGTGAGGAGACGGCGGGCCGTGCTTCAGAGCGGGTTGGAGAGTGTAACTGAGCACGTCTCGATCCGTTCTCCTCGCGAGTAAAACTGAATAATCTCTCTTGTCTTTCTTCTGAATATTTTAGATGGTGTTTGAACCTAACATTTACTTGGTCCTTCTGAGCCGGATTCCAAGACACCTGGAGACTCCATCGGGCGTTAAGAATCCAGAAAGACCGTGGCCACGGCAGTAAAGTCCCTTTCTCGGGCTGGTTATCTTCTCGTCGGCTGGAGTCCGATGGTTGACGGAATGCCGAGGGAGAGAGACAACAGACAGTGAGTAGTCTTGACTTTAAAAGAAGAGAATGACTGAGGGTCGTTGCGCGTAAACAAACCCTATAAATCCTAGGCACTGATAGGTAAAATTCCTCGAGTTAAATTCCGTAAGGACAGGACAGCGGAGTCCTCTTCGTGTTAAATTCCGCGGGACGGCGGAGTCCCCTCGAGTTAAATTCCGGAAAATAAAGGACGGCGGAGTCCTCTTCGTGTTAAATTCCGTAGAAGTAAATAGGAGTGTGAATGAGTGTGTGAGTGGAAATTAATAACCACTAGGTTATTTCTTTCATACCAAAAGATTGGGACTGTAAATAGTGAGTTTTTGTGGATGTAAAGACAAGATTTCTCCACCTTAACGGGTAGAAGAGAGAAATACCACAAAAATAGATTAATCACTATCCCAATCAATCCTTGAAATCAGTCTTAGAGACCTCCCTACGAGTGACAGACTGATCCAAATTGTGACAAAATGGGAAACCTAACAACAACCAGTAAACCAAGAGATAGATTGAAATGTAAGGATTATAAAATAATGGAGGCAAAAAATGCAGGATATAATAAATACCTAGACTTATGGGTAGAAAAATATAATTTTAAAGGCAACCTGAGTGTAGTGACCTTGAAGGCATTACGTGACCAGATAAGGGAAAAGACAAAAAATGATGAGAAGAAAGGGCGTAGGGAGGGCATAACAGAGTTAGGATGTTGGTTAGAAACGGCAAAACTGAGAGAGGAGCGACAAAAAAGGAAACAGGACAGAAGTAAATTGGAGGAAGTGTTTTTTCATAGAAAGGAAGACGATGAGGCTACAGTGGTAGTTAGGAGACGTCCAACACCACCGGAGCAGGAAGAAGCAAGTGCAGAAGTGCAAGTAATGCAGGAAGAAAAATCAAGTAGTGAAACACATCCTCCTCCGTACAATCCAGAACCATTAAAATCCACAACATACCCCGACTTGACAGAAATTAAAGGTGCTAAGGGACGACCAGTAACTCGCAGTAAAGCAGATAAACCTTTGGAATGGTCTAAAACCATGGGTGAGGGTTTACAAGAGACACCTACAGCTCCAGAAGTAGAACTATCATCATATAACCCTTTTAAACGTGAACTAGACATAAACAAACCTACGCAGCTATTTCCCATGATTGAAGTAGCAAATCCCAGAGCAGGACAGGATGACCAACCACTGACTATGATGGTCTATAGGACTTGGACGACAGCAGATGTAAAGAAAGCAGTAGAAGGTGTTACACCCTACACTGAGGATGTAGATCAGTTTTGTATTGACATGGAAGCACTAAGGAAATCTTATAATTTGGATGGGCGTGAGGCACAACAAGCCTGGATGGCGGCATTAGGTTCTAATTGGAGTCATGTTAGAGGAGATTGGAACCCTTTAAAAACTGACGGGTCAGTTTTGATGTACAATGATGACGACCTAGAAACTAGACTTGGACAGCTAGCGACAAGAACAAAAGATAGATACAAAAAAAAAGCTAATTATGGTGAGATAAACAGAACAAAACAAAAAGAGGACGAACCTTTTGAGGACTTTAAAGTAAGGATGACTAAAGTGTTTAAAACACACAGCGGAATGACTGAGACCAATGAGCCACAGGGAGTTTATCAACAACAGCTCAAGAATGCTCTCCATGCAGGAGCCAGAGAAGGAATTAGGTGTTGGCTTGAAAAACATTTCTATGGCATGGCAGGAGCCTCGTTGGAGGATTATGTTAATCATGCAATTCATGCAGAAAAGGTAGTGGTAGAAAAGAATAAAAAGAAAAATAAACCAGTTGAAGTATTCCTCCAGACGGAGGGAGATGGCATATTTTTCCAGGGAGGACGTGATAGAGGTAGAGGCAGAAGAGGTCAAAATAGAGGCAGAGGTAGAGGAGGATATCAAAATAGACAAAACAGGGACTATAAACAAAACAGGGATTATAAACAAAACAGGGACTATAGACAAAACAGGGACCAGTATCGAGACAGTCAGGAACCAGACGTATGTTGGTCATGTGGCCAACCAGGGCATTTTGCGAAAGACTGCAGGTCAGGGCCACAAAGCAGACAGGATGAAGGAGGCTATCAAGCATGACTAGGCCAGGGTGACTCTGCCCATTTTGAAACTTTTGATGATTCAGAACAGCCAGAGGAAGAGGAAGTGCAGATTAATTATCACAACATTTTTATGAATAGGGGAGAATTGCCAGAAATAGAACTAATGGTAAATGGAGTCAGGGTAAAATTCTTGTGTGACTCAGGGGCATGTAGAACTACATGTAGAGATCCATTCCCAGGATTGAAACTCGGCGTAGGTGGTGGTGTATTGGTCAGGACAGCAAGTGGTCATTTGTCCAGAATACCAGAAACACAGCCTGTATGGATTAGAGATCCAGAAGGTCAAACATGTCACATATCTGTACTGCATTTCCCACAATGCCCTGAAAATTTATTAGGAAGAGATGCCATGACACAGCTAGGGTTAGCTATTATTCCACAAGGTCACAGTATGATAGTGAAAAGGAAACATGAGCTAGCTAATTCAGATCTATATGTTTTGCAAGGCAGAGGCCAACCGCAGTATTATTACTCACTTAATCTGCCTGAAAATTGTCCAACTAAAATGGCAAATGCTCTCTTAGATGAAGGAAGGAAAGCTATTTTTAAAGAGCAAGACAAAATGCTAGCAGGAAATTTGTATGTTGCCACATGGTTCAAAAAGACTCCAGGTCCAGATGAAGAATATTTAAACAAGCTTCAGAAATTATCACCCACAAGTACAACCATAGGATATGTGTACAGTGACACAGATAGCGCCAGTGCAGCAGATGTAATACTCCCTTGGGATGGGGCTACAATGCACGACATGTATAGAAATCACCTACCACCACATATTCCCTTGTACAAGCCTGTGGAGTGGAAATGGAAAGACCTAGGAGTAATGGTTCACAGGGGCCAGAAGGCCAAAGACTGGGTTGTGACCTCTGTGAATACAGAAACCAGTGCAGAGACAGGATTGACGAGGAAAGCATTATTCTGGACAGCTAGGATGTCAGGACAGGCAAATTTGGACCCCTCTGATCAACAATCATGACGAATCTTTTTAACTGAGGCAGAGGAGGACTTCTTATCTGGCGCACCAGACGAAGTGTGGTCAACAGGCCCATCTGACGTAGGACTTATTAAAGGGACCCTACCAGTGATAATAAGACCAAAATCAGAGTACAGACCATGTGTGAAGCAGTACCCACTGAAGCCTGACGCAGTTGAGGGTATAAGACCAGTTATAAATGATCTGATTAAGGCAGGTGTTATAATTGAGTGTGATGACTCACCATGTAACACACCAATATTCCCAGTAAAGAAACAGGCGCCCTCTATAGGCTGGTGTATGATACAGGACTTACAAGCAGTGAACAGTGCAGTGATTCAAAGAGCTCCATGTGTTCCAGATCCGCACACATTACTAAATTCATTAAGACCTGATGCTACAATATTCACAGTAATTGATATTAGCAATGCATTTTTCTCAATTCCAATTGACAAGGACAGCCAATTCTGGTTTGCATTTACTTTTGAGGGTAAGAGATATACCTTCACCAGATTACCTCAAGGTTATTGTGAAAGCCCTACAATTTACTCCCAGGTTATGACAGCGAATGTGTCGAAATTCGATCCTCCAGGAGGAAGCCAAATTTTGCTCTATGTAGATGACATATTAATTGCATCACGAGATACAGAAACCTGTAAAATTGACACATTAGCATTACTAAAATATTTAGCTGAAAATGGACACAAAGTGAGCAAAAACAAGGTACAACTATGTAAAACAGAAGTTAAATATTTGGGGCATAATCTAAGTGCAGGTGGAAGAACAGTAGCAGACAGTAGAAAAGCAGTAATACTGGCCGCACCAAAACCCATGACCAAGAAACAAATGATGTCATTCTTAGGGCTCACTAATTACTGCAGGTCATGGATACCAAATTACGCAGAAATAACACATCCATTGCAGAGACTGATGTATGAGGAGCAAATGAAAATGACAGATCCAATTGTATGGACAGAAGAGGCAGAAAGTGCATTCTGCATTTTAAAACAGACATTAGTGTCAAGTACAGCACTGGCGTTACCAGATTACAGTAAAGAATTCATTCAGATGGTGGACTGTAAAGGGCATTTTATGACGTCAGTGTTGACTCAGAAACACGGAGACAAGCTTAGACCAATAGCTTATTTTTCCTCAAAATTAGACAGTGTAGCATGTGCATTGCCACCTTGTGTTCGGGCTGTTATAGCGGCCTCCATGGCAATAGAGGTGAGTGCAGGCATTGTATTGTTTCATCCATTAACGTTAAAGGTCCCACATGCTGTTTCAGCATTATTATTACAGACAAATATGACCTTTTTATCCCCTGCTCGTCACCTCTCCTGCATGGCGAACCTGCTATCACAGCCTCATTTGACTCTAGAAAGATGCACAACTTTAAACCCAGCGACTTTAATCCCACTGCCAGATGAAGGTCAGGTACACGACTGTCAGGAATTGGCAGAGACATTAACCAAAAGCAGACCGGATTTATTGGATCAACCCATTGCTGGTAGTGAATTAATATTTGTAGATGGATCTTCTCGTAAGAATAATTTAGGTAAGACTGAGACTGGCTACGCAGTAGTGACAGATACAGTAATACTGAAAGCAGAGGCTTTATCGTCTAGTTACTCAGCTCAAGCAGCAGAGTTGGTAGCCCTGACAGAAGCATGTAAACTAATGAAAGATAAGATAGCAACTATATACACAGACAGTCAGTACGCCTACGCGACAGTACACACATTTGCCCAATACTGGAAGAATAGAGGAATGGTGACCTCTACCGGCAAACCAGTAACACATGCTCAACTACTACTGGACCTACTGCAAGCTGTACAGCTGCCATTGAAACTAGCAATATGCAAATGTGCAGCACATACTAATGGGACAGATAAAATAACTTTAGGGAATGCATTTGCAGATAAGACAGCAAAGAACGCAGCAGCGAAGCCAAACTACCTGTTACCATTGAGAGAGGCAGACACAGTTACAGATGATATTTTACGAGACATGCAGCAACAAAGCCCACAGCAAGAAATACAAGTGTGGATAAAAAAGGGAGCAATAGTAAAAGATGGCATTTACATATGTCCCCAAACTAAACCCATCCTTCCAAAAAATCTATACAAATGGGCAGCAATTTTGAGCCATGGTAAGACTCATGTCTCAAGAGGAGAGATGGTCGGTGAGATAGAGAAACATTATACAACCTATGGGTTCAATTCTTACTCAAAAATGTTTTGTAGAGCATGTCTGATATGTGCAAAACACAACTCACAGGGACATTTAAGACCCAAGCGAGGACAATTTCCACAACCCCAATATCCATTTCAAATTATTCATATGGATTTCATAGAGTTAAATCAAAGTGAAGGCAAGAAATATTGTTTAGTGATAATAGATGCATTTTCTAAATGGGTAGAACTTTTTCCAACCAAAACACCAGACGCTCTGACGGTGGCTAAGGCGTTGTGTAAAGATATAATACCAAGATTTGGCATACCTGAGAGAATCTATAGTGATAATGGTACACACTTTGTAAACAGTCTAATTTCACACATTGGGAAATTATTCCATATTGATTTAAAGAATCATTGTGCCTACCACCCTCAAAGTGCTGGGTTAGTAGAAAGGATGAATGGTACGGTAAAAAATAGACTAAAGAAATGTATGGAAGAGACAGGAAGACCATGGACTCAATGCCTAGATTTAGTTAAACTATACATTAACATAACCAGTACAGCAGGATTAACACCATATGAAACTATATTCGGAAGAATGTACAGGCTGCCACAATTTAAAAATGAATGGGAGGTAGATGAAGATTCTTCCCTGGCAGACTATATGAGAAGAGTTTTGGAAAAACAGAAACAAAAAGAGCTGAGCCAGTACCCTTCTGTTTCCCAGGTAAACCTCGATTTAGTGGAGCCAGGAGATTGGGTGCTGATAAGGAGCATTAAGAAGAAGCATTGGTACTCTCCCAAGTGGGAAGGCCCCCACCAAGTACTACTGACTACACCCACAGCAGTTAAAATAGCAGAAAGATCAACCTGGGTGCATTTATCACACTGTAAGAAGGTTATATCAGTAAAGGATAACACTCTCAAACAAAATGACACCTCCATGGGTTAAAGCCGCAATAACGTGCTGGATATTAGTCCTTATATTTGTGGTTCCATTCTTATCAGTGTGGTATCTTTGGGAGTCTCCTAAGCGTAGTCAAGTTCAAAGCACCACCAGTTCGATCACCAATACGTCAGAACTTCACACCAAAATATCAGATCTCAAATTACTTCAAATTCCGGAGAATGAAATAAGCGTGTTAAATTCCACTTATCCCAGGCACAGAATTAAACGGAGAGTGATGAGAGGGTTTGGAATGGAACAATTAACTGGACCCTCCATACCCACTAATCCATGCAAAACAGGAACTGGGGGTGCAACGAACGAACCATATATATGTTATAATACCCCAAGATTTATCAGCACTGTAATGATCTCAATGTCTACGTTTAGGATAGGACCCTATCTGGCCAGAGATTGGTACAACTACCAACTTTATCTATGCACATCTCGGTACACAGGGGGATGGGGAGACGTCTTCTCCACTACTGATTCCACATGGGCTAAAGATTCATATGGGTGGAACCCTATGGCGAAAAAGTGGTCTCAAATTCTAATTATGGGAAAGCAAGAGATAAATGGGGATCCAACTTTGGTATTGCACTTTAATACAACGACTTTACCATTACCATCACGGGGAATAAATTATGCACATTATGATGATCACCCCTGTTTTAGTTTTGCCCTATGTGTATACAAGAGTGGAGAAGACCCATGTACTGTGTTGTCCATATGCCCTAACATTACTGAAGGTAACTCTAATACATCTAAAATAGACACCCCCATTGACAGCTTATCCCTAGGACCGAAAACAAGGACAAAAATGAGAATCAAAATTGTTAATGGACCACTACCTACAGACGAATGGTTCCAAATCACTACTGGCATTTCAGGACAAAGCAACAACTGGTTGCTTCTGGTAGAACAAGCTGCAAAGGCTGTAAATTCTGATTGTGTTATATGCTTAGGGCCCAGACCAATACTTCGTGTGGTACCAGCGACTATGTCACCAGACTGTGTAGTTGACGTTATGCAAAAGACTGTTCCACAAGCCAACTGTACATTCTGGGACTCAGTTTATCCACTCACACCCCTAGAAAAGAGAAAACCATTGTTTGACAAAAATGTTCCTATGGCGAATTATACATGTATTAATATGACAGGCACAGGGGAGATATTAGGTAACCTGTCCTTAGAATGGTGTTATACTATGTTGCATGTGGGAGGCAAGTTTACACCTGTATCGAGAGGAGATGTATGGTGGTGGTGTGGGGAAGATAAGTTGTATGACAAATTACCAAAGGATGTGACTGGTTTATGTGCCCTAGTGTCTTTACTCCTGCCTGCGACGGTACACCCCCTCTCGGCCCAGGATTTATTACAAGCAACAAGGAGTTTATTACCACAAGAATGGCATAGAGACAAAAGAGCTTCTAAGTGGCTAGGAGATAGTGATCCCACTTATATTGACGCAATAGGTGTGCCCAGAGGAGTTCCCAATGAATACAAATTATCAGATCAGATTGCAACAGGTTTTGAAAACATACCTTTAATTGCAGCAGTTTTTCCAATCACACCTAACAAAAATGTAGACCGAATAAACTACATCCACTACAACGTACAGAAATTGGGCAACTGGACACAGGCAGGCTTTGAGGCAGTGCACGAGCAGTTAGCAGCCACATCGCTGATGTCATTCTAGAATCGCATCGCCTTGGACATGGTCTTGGCAGAGAAAGGGTCCGTGTGCGCGATTTTTGGCAGCCAGTGTTGTACATTTATCCCGAATAATACTGCATCCGATGGAAGCTTGACCAAAGCAATAGAGGGTCTTCGTACCCTCAACAAGCGCATGAAGGAGCAGTCTGGCATCGACCAATCAATGTGGGATGACTGGCTGGGGGTGTTTGGCAGATATAAAGCACTCGTGAGCTCAATACTGGTCTCAGTAGCCGTGTTCGCCGCAATATTGACCTTGTGTGGATGCTGTTGTATTCCCTGTATCCGTAGTCTAGTCAACCGTTTAATCACCACAGCAATAGCCCCTGGTCCAGAGGACAGGGCTGTTCAGATCCATCTTTTGGCTGATGGTGACTCTGACATTGAGGACTCCTCTGAGGCTTTTGCCACATTGTTCAGAGATGAAAAAGACACACCTATGTAAATACATAAACCTCCGAGTGTAAGCTTATTTTGTTTACCTATGAGTTTGTAGCTGAAAATCGAAAGAAGTGGTTATAAATGATTTTATCTAACAAATATGTGATAAACAGGAGGGAAATGTTAGAATCATTATGTATATTATCCCATATTTGTCTTAATCATGTGTTAGATATTTGTGTACTTGCAATAATCTCTTTTGTGCTTGAAAACTGTGTGCAGTATTTTTCCACTGCTGTGGAGCCGATGCCTGGCTGGAGCCATGCTTATCAGTCTATGCGACAAGGAGCTGTTTGGTTTTTGGCAAAACATGAACTGAATGTGCTCAAACTCCAGCGTGGTCACCGCGCTCAGCCTACAGTCCGACCTTGATCAATAATGCATAATCATATTTTATTTTATTTATCATATCTTGGTGTCGTTGCTGTTTTCCCCCTTTCCCTTAGAGCAGCGACACCCATTGTAACCAGGGTCATCCTAATGAAAATAAAGGTGAGGAGACGGCGGGCCGTGCTTCAGAGCGGGTTGGAGAGTGTATCTCTGAGCACGTCTCGATCCGTTCTCCTCGCGAGTAAAACTGAATAATCTCTCTTGTCTTTCTTCTGAATATTTTAGATGGCGTTTAACCTAACAGTTTCCTAATCATCTTATTGAGCCAAACATTGACTTCTCCTTGAGTAATATTTGTATTAAAGTCACAGTGCTCTTTCTTAGCTCAGAGTTTGGATTCCTCTTCTCACTGTTCCATGTTTAGAAGTGACTAAAGTTTGATGTTGACAATATGAAATGATTTGTAAAGATGTTTCTTGCCCCTTCAGATATGATGAAGTGTTTGTAATATTTATGGTCTGTTTTGGAAATAGCAGAATAAACACTTTTGTCTGTGACATTCACTTCCAATTATAAATCTACATTTATCTCCAGACAATTCCTCTGTTACACTGACTGAAGAGCAGGAGTTTCCTCAAATATCTTCACTCTTACTCCACTCATTTTTGGACCACCACTTTTTTACTTCTACTTGAGTAATGTCATCTAAAAGTAACAGTACTTTTACTCGAGTACAATCATCTGCTACTCTACCATCTCTGAGTCCAAGTCCAGAGTAAATACTAGAGCTTATTATGGCCGAGCTCTTTAGTGAAAGCTCTGAAACACGACACAAGTAAGAGACAGAACTGACCTGAGAGTCTCCAGTCGACAGTCTGGACTCTGCAGAAAACCACACAGATGAGACACTCCTGAATCACACAGGTTTGAGTTAAAGCCCAGGTCCAGTTGTGTGAGATGTGAGGGGTTGGACTTCAGAGCTGAGGCCAGAGAGGAACAGCTCATCTCTGACAAACCACAGCCCAACAATCTGAATAAAGAAAACATGATGTGGTTATACATCTTATATGACACTTTTTCTCCAGTGTTAACACACTATTTGTCATTCACTGCACCAAGTCCCCACAGCTTCAACTCATTTGTCCAAAACATGACTTTAGTTCAGCCCTTGAACACATGTGAATAAAGAACACATGATGTGCTTCACGTCCATAGAAATATAGATGCTGCTTATAGAGACACTGTGAAGAATCAAATAAAGACATGATAATAAAGCATGAATAATAATACAAACATATGAAAAGCATCACTGAACATGGAGTCCAGTCTTTTGGGGTTTAGCGTTTAATACATGTTTACTTGAGTTTATTGGGCCTGATCATATTATGTGCACGAGCAAAATGCAAAAGAAAAACAAACATTGTCCCATGAAAATGGATCAAATCCTTCAACTGTGGAAAGGAACATTTTTGACCTTCTATGGAAAAGTCTCCATTGTGGTTCCTCAGTTTCTATATTTGTTTCTGTCAGTTTAATAAATCAAGTTTAATAAAGCTTTAAACTGCTCCACTCAGAAGCTTTATGTTTGTCCTTAAAAGCATCAGTGGTTCCCGAGCTTTATTTAAATACAGAGGCTACACAAGGATTTTGTTGGATAAAACATTTAGTACGGCAGAAAAACTGTATCCCTTCTTACAACTGATGCCCTCCCACTTTTTATACGCGGACAATTAGATTGGAAATATATGGAGCTTTATAAAAGAATGTCTGCATTCATGGTGCTGCTTCCAATTTGATAAACCTGAAAAAAGAGACGACATTTTACAACAGATCAGATGGTTCAGTTCAAATATTGTAATGGATGGAAAAGCTTAGTTTGTTGTAAAAATGTTTGAAAAGAGCTTTCTTTTTGTAAATGACCAAACCCATGAGAATGGAAAGGTCCTGGAATATGAGGAACTCATCTGTGTTTATGGTGATGTTTGTTCATGTCACAGAATCAAATCATCACAGCACTGGGAAGAAAATGGAAGAAACTCAGACATTTCATGAACTCTGAGTTTGTAAAACATCAACAAAACATAAACATTCACATTGGAGAAAAGGAATCCAAATAAAGAAACAAAGAAATCCATTTGACTGAACAGACAAATGCCTAAAGATGATCCCTTCTAATACTTTCAGAAAGTGGGAGGACAAAGTGGATTGGCCTTTACCATGGGAGTGGAGATTTCACTGAATTTACACAACCAATGTTGATGTGCAAAACAGAGAATTGTGTTTTAGAGAAAACCAGATTGACGACATTACACTGGGAGAATTCTATCCCAAAGTTTTTTCTGCTACTTTAAACATTTGAACATTTTCAGCCTCTGTGTAAATCAGAAGTTTTGGACCAGTGCACTACATCGTTGCTGATGACACTTATGGAAGTCCCTGTTGTGATGTCATGATCTCCAATCAGGAAGTCACATTTTAAAGGTCAAAAAATGGCCCTACTGGGAGGGGAGTCCCATGAGAACCTTCTGAACAAACTTGAATGTGCCTAAAACGTGTCAAATCTTCACATAATGATAAGTGTCTTTAGTAACATGAGGACTCCAACCTGCACTATGCACTTCAACTTTCTTTCACTTTTTTCTGTCCAACTGTACAGTGTAAAAACACTTCAAGTGCAGATGATACTTTATTCAGAACTACTGCAAGTGACTTTGGCCTTTGTTTACTTTGGTGTTGCTTTGGAACTGTTAAGTAGAACTACATACTTGTGTCACTTCTGTTTTCTACAGTTTAGAGCCATGATCCATTCACATTTGTGTCTGCACTTTTGTTCAAAACAAAGTCAAATGATCCAGTGTGAAATGACTCAGAATATAGGACAAACTGTAAGAAACAGATTGTATGAATCTATTACAATTACACTGATTTAATTCAGGATTTTAAACTGTCCCATAAATGTTAATGAAAAGTTAAATGGATCAAATTCACTTTTCAGTATTGAGGTAACAAATATTTTCTTGTTGAACCCATTTTTAATGCATGTCAACTTTTTAAATGAGACCGATTTACCTGCATCATCAGGAACAATGAAGAATATTTAGATGTAAATGAGTTCTTTCTAAACTGTAAGTGAAACCAGTGTTTTATTTTGTCAGTGTTCTACAAGCACAGGTGGGTAGTTCTCACTTAGATTTACTTGTGTTTCCTTTTATAGGATTTTCTTTTGTTTCCTAATCATCTTATTGAGCCAAACATTGACTTCTCCTTGAGTAATATTTGTATTAAAGTCACAGTGCTCTTTCTTAGCTCAGAGTTTGGATTCCTCTTCTCACTGTTCCATGTTTAGAAGTGACTAAAGTTTGATGTTGACAATATGAAATGATTTGTAAAGATGTTTCTTGCCCCTTCAGATATGATGAAGTGTTTGTAATATTTATGGTCTGTTTTGGAAATAGCAGAATAAACACTTTTGTCTGTGACATTCACTTCCAATTATAAATCTACATTTATCTCCAGACAATTCCTCTGTTCCACTGACTGAAGAGCAGGAGTTTCCTCAAATATCTTCACTCTTACTCCACTCATTTTTGGACCACCACTTTTTTACTTCTACTTGAGTAATGTCATCTAAAAGTAACAGTACTTTTACTCGAGTACAATCATCTGCTACTCTACCATCTCTGAGTCCAAGTCCAGAGTAAATACTAGAGCTTATTATGGCCGAGCTCTTTAGTGAAAGCTCTGAAACACGACACAAGTAAGAGACAGAACTGACCTGAGAGTCTCCAGTCGACAGTCTGGACTCTGCAGAAAACCACACAGACGAGACACTCCTGAATCACACAGGTTTCGGTTCTCGCCCAGCCCCAGTTCTGTGAGATGTGAGGGGTTGGACTTCAGAGCTGAGGCCAGAGAGGAACAGCTCATCTCTGACAAACCACAGTACCTCAATCTGAATAAAGAAAACATGATGTGGTTATACATCTTATATGACACTTTTTCTCCAGTGTTAACACACTATTTGTCATTCACTGCACCAAGTCCCCACAGCTTCAACTCATTTGTCCAAAACATGACTTTAGTTCAGCCCTTGAACACATGTGAATAAAGAACACATGATGTGCTTCACGTCCATAGAAATATAGATGCTGCTTATAGAGACACTGAAGAATCAAATAAAGACATGATAATAAAGCATGAATAATAATACAAACATATGAAAAGCATCACTGAACATGGAGTCCAGTCTTTTGGGGTTTAGCGTTTAATACATGTTTACTTGAGTTTATTGGGCCTGATCATATTATGTGCACGAGCAAAATGCAAAAGAAAAACAAACATTGTCCCATGAAAATGGATCAAATCCTTCAACTGTGGAAAGGAACATTTTTGACCTTATATGGAAAAGTCTCCATTGTGGTTCCTCAGTTTCTATATTTGTTTCTGTCAGTTTAATAAATCAAGTTTAATAAAGCTTTAAACTGCTCCACTCAGAAGCTTTATGTTTGTCCTTAAAAGCTCCACAAACTCTCTCACAGTCACATCCACCTGACTAAACTAAGGCTTTTGGACAGAATGAAACAGTCGGATATTTTCCATAAGTGTTTGGAGGAGCAGCTTTAGGACGTATCTGATACTGAACCTCTGCTGTTCTTCCAAATCCATGGAGTAAAAGTCAAAGACTCTGTCTCTGTTCTCTGGGACTCCTGTATTTTCCAATAATAATACTAATATTCCATAATCCTGGAGGCATCCACCTGTGTGGGACCAAATGCGGTGGAAACCCGGGAGACGAGAATATGAGCGCTCGGCTGTAGCAGCGGTGGAAATTCGTACCTCAGGTGAGTCCGTGGTATCGGACTGGCGGGACAGGCGGGAGCGGGTGTGAGCAGGGGGAGAGCAGCGGTCAGTGGGTCTGCTGTGGGATGGGGGTGCATGAGATACACACTGGTCTGCTGCGTAATGGGAGGCAAACGAACAGAGGAAGGCAGAGAAAACTCAACAGGATGAGGTGTGTGGGCGTGCACGGGCTGACGGGGAGGGGCGTACGGAGGGTTCCAAACACAAACTCAGACAGTTCTGTCACGGCCCGTCCAAAATCCTCTATTCCTGGGGCCTCTAGTGGTGCGGACTTGCATCATGGGGCTCCGGAGCTGTTTTACTGGACACATATTTCATTGTGTTGTGTGGCCTGTTTTAAGTGAGCTGAATTTCACTTTTACTCTTCAGTCTGGGGTTGACCACAGTCCGTCATGTGACCTCCTCATATTTCAGCTTCTATTCACCATTGCGGCGTCGCCATCATGATTCTGGTTGTATTATTTTGTACGGGGCTGCCGATCTTTACAGCAGATGAGTTCAAACAGACCGTAAAGCCGCTTCAGAGAATCGGTGCAGTGTGACTTGTTGCTGCACATGAACATTGAACATTTTGCACAAATTAACTGACTTCACGTCATATTTAAGATGCAAAACATTTCCCAAATTCTCCATTGTCGTGGGACCTCATCCAAATCTATACGGCCCTGAGGTCTGAGGGCAGCTCCAGATCGTGGGCCCTAAGAGCAGACGTAAAACCAGGGAGACCGGCTCTTCTCTGTGGTCGGCCCCAAACTGAGCTTCATTTTAGACTATTTCTCTCACTCTTGGTCTGTTTTTCTTATTATTGTTTGAGGACTTGTGGAGCATGACGGAGAAATACTTGACTTTTGTTTTTCAGTCTGATTCTATGAGCTGCATCAGGAAACAATATTTATGTACATGTATCTACAGTAAGTTAGTTTTCTCATTACCGAAACACTGATTCTCTCTTCCACAACAGGCCCTGAAGTGTTGTGGTGAGTGATAATTGTGTTGCGGAGGATGAGAGACCTTAAACTTTTTGGCTAACTGTGCTAGCAACAAAAGAGCTCGGACAAATCTTTCCCACCCTTTGTGCCAAGACCATAATAAGTTACTTAATGATCAAAACATTAAAACTCAAACATTTTTTGAAAGACTAAAAAAAACATGTTTCGGTAATGAGAAAAAAAAGTGATAGAGCTTCTCTAAGTCACATTTTTTTACTTTTCTTGAACGCACCCAAAGAAGAGCAGCTTACTTAGTAGCCATCTTGAGTGCCACAGCCAGTATTATTCCTGGCTGAAATGTCCTTAGATTTTTGTGTTCCTTCTTGATTTTACAGTGATGTAAATTATGTTGTGGAGGATGAGACAATTTGTTGAGGCGCATGTTTTTTTTTTCTGAATTTTGCTCAAAACAGTTATGCTGACAAAGTACATATTGTTTATTACTGCAACTAATAGGAGTATAACATGCACTGAAACATTTTCTTTTATATATATTAGTTAAAAAAAAAATCACTTCTAAACCACAATATTTCAGTTGGGGACGTGTTGCGGTAATGAGAAATTTACCTTTAAATGTGGAAAAAACAAAAAAAAGCATTTATTATTCTCACATAAAAATATGTCCAGAACAGCCCATGGAGAGAGGTTTTAAAATATGTACATTTTATTTTAGTGAGATGTACTTTAATTGTTGAAATATTTGAGGACATGTTAAAAATCAGATTTCATGAGAATCACCCATATGTCGATCTCCATGGCAACAAGCAGATGACGCCATCAGGCCAAATTACAGGTCAGATCTGTGGAGAGGTGACCTTGTTCACAGTAAGAATGGATCATTTCTGAAAAGGTTCAGAAAATGCAAACAAAAATACATTTAAGAATCTGAGTCTCTTCATTAAACCTGTGAAAACCATTTCACAGATTCAGAAGAGAATAGAATAACTTTATTGTCTACAGAGGTCAAAATTCATCTTTGGCTCAACACCACATAAAAACAGCACAAGGACAACATAAATCACAGGAAGTCGCCCTGGTGAAACACAGAGAATAGATCCTGTTCCAGGCCCAGACCCAGAGTTTCCCAAACACTGAAGAGACGATGGTGCTCTTAATGAGAAATGATAATGACACTAGAATAATGCTTTGGGGATTCTATTTCACTGATATGTATCCCACTAAACACTTAACAGTGTGTTTAATAGTGTGTTTTGTGTTAAACAGAGGAGACTGACCTGAGAGTGGAGAGTTCACAGTGAGGACTCTGCAGTCCAGCACACAGCACAGACACTGCTGAGTCACTCAGGTCATTTTCACTCAGGTCGAGCTCTTTCAGGTGGGAGGGGCTGGACTTCAGCGCTGAGGCCACCACTTCACAGTGAGTCTCTGAGAGTTCACACCGAACAAACCTGTAAACAGATGTTTAATGTAAATGTGTCTGATTAGTCCTAACACAGGTCTGTGAAGCTGCTGTTTGTGAGTGAGGACTGACCGAGCCTTCCTGCAGTTCCTCACCGCTGGGATCAGTCTCTGTTTACCTCCATCAGACGTCTTGTACTTCTGTAGGTCCAGTTCCTCCAGGACCTGCTCTGACATCTGCAGCATGTAGGCCAGAGCCGAGCACTGGAACTCAGACAGTTCCTCCTGTGATCCTCCTCTAGACCTCAGGAGGTCCTGGATCTGCTGCAGGAGCGACTGGTCCTTCATTTCCATCAGACAGTGGAAGATGTTGATGCTTTGGTCTGGAGAGACTTTCTTTGAGCTCATCTTTTTCAGGTTTTGGATGACTTTGGGGATTTCTGACTGGTTTACTGGACTGAGCAGAGCTCCTAAAAGTCTTTGGTTAGAGTCCAGACTGAGGCCATGAAGGAAGCGCACAAACAGGTCCAGGTGACCATCTGAACTCCTCAGGGATTTGTCAAGAGATCGTTTGAGAAACTCACTCACACTTAATTTTCTCATTGTCTTTTTTCTAAGAAACCTCTGAACAACACGTGTGTCACTTCCAAAGCAGTGGAGCAGGTAAACTGCTGCCATAAACTCCTGGACGCTCAGGTGGACGAAGCAGTAGACGGATTTGTTGAAGAGGACACTCTCTCGTCTGAAGATCTCTGTACAGAGTCCTGAGTAGACCGAGGCCTCGGTCAGGTCCAGACCCACCTGCTCCAGGTCTTCCTGGTAGAACATGATGTTTTTTCTGCAGATGTTTAAAGGCCAGTCTGCCCAGCTTCAGGAGGACGTCTGCTTCTGTCTCTGACAGCACCAGTGTCGTCTCTGGCCTCTGCTCCTGCACCAGTGGCCGATCCTTTTCACGCCTAAACATCTGGAACAGTCCAGTACGTAAACTTTTTCTCTGGTCTGGTCTGAGATGTGGGTTGGTACTTCCTCTTCCTGTGGGTCTGCACTAACAGGAAGTGGGCGTACATGTCGCTGAGTGTCTGGGGCAGCGCTCCGCTCTGATTGGTTCTCAACATGTGGTCCAGGACTGTGGCTGTGATCCAGCAGAAGACTGGGATCTGGCACATGATGTGGAGGCTGCGGGAGGTTCTGAGGTGGGACAGGACTGTGTTACACTGCTCTTCATGTGTGAACCTCTTCCTGAAGTACTGCTCCTTCTGATGGTCAGTGATGAAGCCCCTGACCTCTGTCACCCTGTGCACACACTGCGCTGGGATCTGATTGGCTGCTGCTGGTCTGGAGGTGATCCATATAAGGGCAGTAGGAAGCAGAGTGCCTTTGATGAGGTTCACTAACAGCACGCTGACCTCTGACCTCTGTGTGACCTCAGAGATGACCTCACAGCCAAAGTCCAGAGACAGTCTGCTCTCGTCGAGGCCGTCGAAGATGAACAGGAGTTTAGAGACGCACAGAGTGTGAGCTGTGAGCGTCTGTGGACACAACAAGAACATGGAACAAGAGGAGACATTTCAGTGTGATCAGGTTTCTCCACACATGGAAACACACACTCACATACAGAGGCTTTGACTCAGAGTCAAATACCTTCTGCAAATGACTCGAGACTCAAGTAGAAGAGCAGATAAAGGAGCGTCACCTGTTTTTCCAGCGCTGGGTGGAACACTTGTATCAGCTCCATCAGACTGTAGCGCCCCCCTCTGACCAGGTTCAGCTCTCTGAAGGACAGCGGCAGCACCAGGTCCAGCTCCTGGTTCTCTGAGCCCTGGGCCCAGTCCAGAGAGAACTTCAGGACTGAGAAGGTCTTCCCCACTCCAGCCACGCCGCAGGTCAGCACCGCTCTGATGGACCTCTGCTCCTTCTGCTGTGGCGCCCCTGGTGCTCCTCAGTGGGCAGTGCTTTAAAGATGTCCTGACACCTGATGGAGGTTTCCTGGACAGTCTTCTTGGAGAGTTCCTCCAGCCTCCTCTCCTCATGTTGGGCTGTGGCCTCTTCACTGAGGCCCTCTGTGATGTACAGCTCAGTGTAGATGCTGTTCAGAGGAGTTTTACTTCCTGCTCCTTCAGTTCCCTCTGTCACACTCCCACATCTGCTGCTCAGGCTCAGCTTATGGTCCTGCAGAACCTTCTGGAGCTCTTCATCTGCTGTGAGAGGAACACACATGTATCAAGTAACATGTGTTCAGTGTGTCCTCATAAACAGTGGAATATAGACTCACCGTGTGTAGTGCTGTGGACCTGCTTTTCATTTGCCATGTCAGTGTGTGGAGCCCTGGGCCTGGAGGCTCGTAGACACTTTTCTCTGTGGACAAAAACATTGAACTCGTTTGATTTAAAGTGATGAAGTTTTGATCAGTTTTATTATTTAGGTGTTCGTCCTCACAGTGAGTCTGAAGGAGCAGGTTTAACACTGAAGACTGGAGGAGCATCTGTCTCCTCAGTTTGACTTCATAAATAAACTGTTTAGACATGATCACCTCTTCTAACATGTTTGGAGGTGAAAAGAGGAGAGGAGAGCATGTTTTTATCAGGGGAGGGAGGAGTGGGGCTCTTCTGGGAGCAAGACAGACACAAACTCACAGACATGAGAGAGTCAGGAGGAGCAGAGACTTTTGGTCACAGAAATGCTCCAAATACAGAAATACAACAGAAAAGTGAAAGATTAGATGGTGATGTTTCTGTCCAATGGCCTTTAAGCAGCACATCATAAACCACATGCTCCTTATGAGATCCTTCTTTTTTACAATCATTCCAAATTCAGAGCTGTCGCCTCGAGCATTAAACCAAATACAACCAACTCCAGACTCATCACATATCGACCACTTCTTTAATGGAAAAGTTCGGTTTTATAGAGGAAATCATTTTCAACTTTTTCTTCTTCTGAGGTCCAAAAATCTCAATAAAATCAAATTGTGATCCACGTTCACCCAAGTACTATAGATTTTAAAAGCTTCATATTAATATCAGTAAATATCAGTTATCAGCCACAACATCAAGACAAATATCGGATCTCAGTATCGGTTCAAAAAGTCCATATGGAACCGTCCCTATTCATTTGTCTTTATATGACACGTTGTTTAGTGACGTTTGTTCTTACAGTGAGTCTGAAGGAGCAGGTTCAGGACTGAAGTTTGGAGGTTCCCATTTAGACCAGTCACTCTTCATGGACACAGCGCTGGACTCTGAGGCTGTGGATCTGTGTGTGGACAGAAAACATCATGTGTTGTTATTTAGAGACTTTGTTCCTGTCGGCTTTGTCTCAAAGACTTTTGTTTCCTGCAGTTGAACTTGTACGCCAGTGTGTGTCTTCTGTTTACAGCAGACACATTGTGCGTGTGTCTGTTATATTGTCCATTGTCTGTGGCATAAAGTGATCTTTAATGTTAGTTGATTCTAATATTTTCTGACAGGCCCAGAGAGGTCACAGAAAGGCATCAGACCCAACAGTCACGTGATAAACTTTGGCTGTGTAAATGTACAAATATTTCAGATGCAGGTTTCATGGGATTATAAATATTTCCTTGTAGAACCAGAGTTTTGGAGAAATGCTTCACATTTGTGTTGCACCAAGTCCACAGATTTCTGAGGGGAGGGAGATACTGACAAAAATGATGAGGAGAATTAGACCAGATGTTTCTTTACGATTCTTCAACAAAAGTGGCCCTCAAAATGAAAAGTAGCACCAACAAAAATATTTGTCTTTCTGAGACAAACTTTCCCAGGTCTAAACAAGGACTGAACCAGACCGAAAACAGGACCACACCAAAGCTCCAGTTCTAAAGCAGGAAGTCAGTAAGAGGAGGACAAAATAACCTTATAGTCCATACAGCGCCTCCCCTTGTGTCATAGATGAGCTAATGTCATGTCACAGCAGCATTTTCATCATGACACTGTATCTCCTGACCGCACCACTTGTATGTAACCTGGATATATGGTCAAGTGAAAAAGCCCAGGCCTTCTGCTCCTCGTCTTCAGCTCCTCTCCCCATTCACCTCTCCTCTCCTTCGCCCCTTATCAGCTTATTCCTAGTCTGGCCAGTAGATGGCGCCATAAATACAGGTGAGCCGGAGCGTCTGCTGCTCTCATTTTCTGAGGCCCACAAACCGAACCCAGGAGAGCAAAGGGAGAACACACAGACGTGACCGCTGAGGAAATCTACCTGTAAAATGAGCTTTGAAGTAAAGTTCAACTCCTGAAAATAGTGTTCAGACCCTAAGGACACAATAGAGTCAAAATGATCTGGATTCATTCCTCAGTGAAGTGAATATTCTCTTTCATTTGAGTAACACAGTGAAAAGCCTTAGTTAGAAATGTAATTGGCTCATTTATTTAACTGGATCAATGTCCAAATTTAAGTTCACACTAAGTCAATTATTACTTTTGTCAGAAGTTATTTATTAAAGTTCTGAAAATGTCCAGAAACAAAATTGAATAATTTAATCTAATTGGCAATTGGTTGTTTAAATATATTCAGATTTATTGTAATTGTTGTAAAATGTATTTTAAAAAGTGTATATTATTTAATTAATTAAAATTCAATATAAAATAATAAAATACCTAATTTGTTTCATATATCAGGTCATTTAAAACGTGAAATTATTTAATTAATTATTATTTTAGCCACATTAAGTTCATATGTAAAATTAAATTAATCCATATTATTATAATTAAAATATGTGAATTCAGAGGCAAATAGATTCAAATACAAACAGATTAAAATACTACCATAAGTGTAAAATGTAAAAGTCATTTCATTGTTCCACACATTTGTTTATTTTAAAGGTTTTCGACCTGCTGCTGCTGAAGAAGCTGAAAAAATTCAATCAAAGTCTTGAAGCTGAGTTGAGCCTCGTGTCTGTTTTTCTGGACCTGCATTCCTCACTTAAACACTTGACATATATTGTATTGAATTTGTATGTCAAAATCTAAATATTTGTACCTTATTTGACTCAGATATGATTTTCTAAGTTGATATTATGAATCTTTTGGTTTGTGATGTCGATGTTTCTCTCTGAAGTGTGAGGAACATCTCCAGATCATCACAAATAGAAAACGTGCCATTTCTCTGGAGCTCAGAGTTGTGTGACAGTGGTGACCTCTTCATCACGTTTGTTCTTACAGTGAGTCTGAAGGAGCAGGTTCAGGACTGAAGCCTGGAGGACGATTTTTAGACCAGTCACTCTTCATGGACACAGCGCTGGACTCTGAGGCTGTGGATCTGTGTGTGGACAGAAAACATCATGTGTTGTTACTTAGAAGACTTTGTTCCTGTCGGCTTAGATCAGTGTGACAAAGGCACATGTAACATGGCCCTTTGTATTGGATCAATAAGATGAAAAACAGCAGCAGCATGTCATGACTGTGGGCTGCCTCTCATGTCTTTATATTTCTCTACTCCACAGAAGTGACAGCTGTATGACATGTACACATCACATTTATACATTTTACACTTCAAACGTGGAAGAAATCTATGAAAGAACCAGGAAATATAAGTACAAGACGAGCACACAAACTATGTCGTTTGCTAATGTGAGCGTTCAGGGAGGAGTGAGACAGCAGGACTCTTTTACAGCAGAGAAAAGGATCCCACTGTTTGGAGAAAGTACATGTATTTCCTGGTGTTTAACATCATCTTGTTGGTGTATTCAGTTGGAGGGGTCGGCTGGAGAAGACTAAGGCTCACAGAGATGAGGGGCTACGAGAGGATGCTTCTAGCTGTAGGCGTGAAGGTGCATCAGCTCCTGGACGTCTTAAAGCCGATGGACGACTGCTATAATGTTTGCACCCCAGGAACTGTTCTTATGATACTGTTTATATTGGTCAAAATGCTTAGGAATGGAAACAAAGAAGAAAACAGTGAAAGACAAATGAGAGACTCACTGCGCCTCAGTGCTGCCCCCTGGAGCATCTTCTCTGATGAGACGTCCTGTTAACCGCTCACTTCCTGAAGCCATTTCCCCACTCGCTCAGCCTGGAGGAGAAACCACAGACAGACATGTTTCACTCTTTCCATTTAACTCTGCTCCATTTGAAACAGGCTTTAGTCACTTTAACACCACTTCTACTAAAGTGACAGTAGCTCTGGTCTCGACTTTAGGGCAAACTTGGTCAGGCCCAGTTCTAGTGAGTCTTAGTCGTGCTCATTTCCTCTTTCAGTCGCACTCTTTGATAAAGGTAAAACACCACACATATATGTTACACCCCTGTGAAGACCACAACTGTTTTCTGCACAAGTCAATCTCAAAGTCACTTCCACTCAAATAATAAAGTCAACTTGAAACCCCAAAGTGCGACTCACCTCGACTCAGACGACGCCTCAGCTCCAAACTCTTCCAGTTTGGGCTCCCGGCTCAGTCAGGTGAGCAGCCCTTCCCCTCTGTGGATTGTGAACAGGTCAAACCACTTTGCTCAGGTGCAACATGACTTTAATATCTCTGCTAGTGATCTCTTCTTTCACAAAACACCACGAGAAATGTAGAATATGAATAAAATAAGAGAACAAGTAGGATTTCATCACTGACTTGTGTTTAATGTGCATCCTCCCTCTAATAAACACTTAAAGTCATAGTAATGTCACTTAAAAAGCCAAAAAACAAACTAAAATAAAAGGCTCTTTGTGCTTGTTTTGGTCACACTGACTGTGAGCAAGCGCGCATCTCCACAAACCTAACTCCTCCTGCTTGTTTCTGGGGTCTGTTGAGCAGATGATGTTCACTGTACATTATAGGAGTCTGAATAAAGTGCACAAAACCAACACATGAGCGTCCCAACTGTGAATCACACTGAGAACACGTGGAAATATTGTGCTGTTCACACGTCCCTGAATCCTGATGAACAGAGTGAGTCAAATGAGTGATTTTCCAACAAGACTGAAGTGAGCAGAATCCAACAGAACTGTTTCCCTCAGAAAACCTTGAAAGAAAACATCAAAATGATCAAAGTTAAGAGCTTTTGACAGACTGAGCTGAGCTGAAAGGAGATGTCAGAGCTGAAAATTCTGTCAAACGCTTGACCAGGGAACACTCCAGTCACAGGAGCAGTGAGGCTGTCGTAGCCATATCACTGTTGTATGGGTGTAAACTGGTCACTAGATGGCGCCACAGTCCGTGAATTAGACACTACAGTGGACATACTCAATCACGTGAAGTCTGAGTCTGAAAAAGTACTTCTCTGGGTACTTTTGAGCCACCATAACTATGTACTCACCTGTTGTGACTCTGAACTGTGACATATTTATTCCTTTGCCACAAATGTTGAAACCGTTTTTCTGATGAAAATAATAAAGAAAGTTTAGAGCCTCCAGACTTTGACTCGTCCTACTTGAGTAGTGAGTGACCATAGAGTGAATAAAGAACAAATATGTACAAATATGTACATACAGCTCTGGGAAAAAATAAGAGACCACTGCAAAATGATCAGTTTCTCTGATTTTACTACTTATAGGTTTGTGTTTGAGCAAAATGAACATTTTTGTTTCATTCTATAAACTACTGACAACATTTCTCCCAAATTCCAAATAAAAATATTGGCACATAGAGCATTTATTTGCAGAAAATGGTAAATGGTCAAAATAACAAGAAAATGCAATGTTTTCAGACCTCAAATAATGCGAAGAAAACAAGATCATATTCATTTTAAAACACAATACTAATATTTGGAGTTAGGAAGAGTTGAGAAATCAGTATTTGACTGGTCCTGTTGCAAGAGAATAGTTATAAACAGCAGTGTTTTCTCTCCTTTTCCTCCTTAAATCAGGTTTGGTTCAGGTGATCCCCTCATCAGTGCCTCATGAAGCAGAATGAGGTGTGTTTGTGCTGGAATTCACCAGACGCTGGACTGGAGCGGCCGTCACACACATACAGATGCTGATTTCAGGAAAAATGCAGTGGTTTCTTTTTTTCCAGAGCTGTAAGAGAGAGAGAGGAGGAGGAAAGAAGGAGAGAGAGGAGAAGTAAAGGAGAGAAGAGAAGGAAAGGAAAGAGGAGAAGAGAAGGAGCTAAGGAGAGAGGAGGAGAGAAGGAGAGGAGAAGGAAAGGAGAGAGGAGATAGAGGAGCGACGGAGAAAGGAGGAGAGAGGAGTGAAGGAGAGAGAGAGAGAGAGGAGGAGAGAGAGGAGAGGAGAGAAGGAGCAAAGGAGAGAAGAAAGAAGGAGACAGAAACGGAGAGAGGAGAAGACGAGAGGAGAGAGAGAGGAGAGAGGGGAAGGAGACGAGAGAGGAGGAGAGAGGAGGAGAAGAGAGGAGATAAAAAAGGAGAGAGGAGAGAGAAGCGGAGAGAAAAAAGTAAAGGAGAGAGGAGGGAGGAAGGAGATGGAGAGGAGGAGAGAGGGGAAGGTGAGAAAACAGGAGAGAAGGAGAGACAAGGAGAGAAAAAGGAGAGAGGAAGAGAAAGGAGGAGAGAAGACAGGGGAGAGAGAAATTAAGAGAGAAGAAAAAGGAGAGATGAGGAGGAGACAGAGAAGGAGAGAGAAGAGAAAAGAGGAGTATTATCACCATTATAAATGGACTCAAACAGCTCCGTAGTAAAAATACTATGGTGTCAGAGGTCCCCATGCGTCTCCAGGTGTTTCTCTGAACGGGCTCTGGATCAGGAGGAGAGTCGTCTGAATCCACAACTGAGGACAAAAAACACAAATGACTGTATTTTTCGGACTATCAGACACACTTTTCTCATGGTTTGGACGGTCCTGCCACTTATTCAGGTGCCACTTACATTTAAAATAGATCATTTCACGTTCTCGAGCACCACGAGAGGGCGCTCTAGACTTGTGCGCCCGTATCTGCTGCTCCTCTTACTGTGCTGTGGGTTCTATGTTCCGCGCTCACACCTGCACAGCCGAACCGAGCCACGGCCCAGTGACTTCACACGGCGCCGTTTGTTCACATGTGGCAGCAGAGCCAGCGCTTCAGCAGAGGAAAGAAATCCAGCGGCAGAAGGATCTACTAAATAGTGAAACCGATCTGAGTCCTGCTGCGCTCCTCCGTGAGTTTATGGAGCTGAAAACAGAGAGGAGTGAGGACAGCCAGAGACGAGGCTGCAGAACTTCTGTCACCGTCCACAGTCCTCACTGAAGCTAAGAGCGTATTCGCCGTGTGTTTTGGGCCAGAGTTTATTCAGAGTTTCTACACCTCGTATGAATAACATCAGCGCACACACAGGGATCGTGTAGTGAAGTTGCTCATGTGCGTGTACATGAGGAACTGCGCCCACCTCCTCCAACCGGGCCAAAGTCACAAGCGCACTGAGCCTGGACACGGTTCGACTGAGCTCACACTGGACAAACGTGTGGCGCTTTAGGGTCTAAAGTCCTAGTGTGAGTGCACCTAAACCACTTTGCACGACGCCCTTCTTCTCCTCTGTTCTTTTGTTACCACTATAACTTGCCTTTCAAGATAGAAGGAAGAAGAAATATCTGTTCTTGGTCTCTGCTTCTATAAAATTAATTTACCCCCAAAATGCGACATTATGCGTTTTTTGGCTTTTTTGTGACTTATAGTCCGGAAAATATGGTACCAGTTAAGTCGCTATGGCAACCGTGCAGTTATTTTCACCATTCTGAAACCACAGAGAGGTGGTGATCACGTCATAGTTTCAGATGGAGAGAAGGGGCCCGTGAAACTCTGTGGGAGACTCACCGTTTGTGAAAGAAATCTCCAAACTTCTGATCCACAAATGTTGAACCTTCTCATTATCTCTCCCTCCTCTTCTCTCCGTCTTCCTCTCATTTTTAATCTCCCTCTCTCCCTTCCTCTCTTACTCACTCTTAACTCTCACTTTTCTCGCCATCTATTCATTTTCTCCATCTCCCTTCTACTTTTCTTTCCCCCTTTCTCTCTCTCACTCCTCCTTTCTTCTATCTTTTGCTCTTTTTCTACCTTTCTTTCTCTTTCTTTCTCTTTCTTTCTCTTTCTCTCTCTTTCTTTCTGCTGACCTGCCTCCAGCTCAGGTTAAACTACAGTGTCGTGAATCCAAACTACGCCACCTGTAATCTTTATATAATTAATATCTGTGTTACCGTGGCGACCTGTGGCAGCTCCATGGCGACCGGCTCCTGCCCTGTTCCGGTGGGTTCTTCTGCCCCCGGTGTGAGGGGGAGGCTCTGCTTTAGGGGCTGAAGAAACTCCCACCTAAAAAACACACATGTGGATGGTTCAAAAGCTGCTAATCCTGCAGTTTAGACTTCTACAAACATGTTCTGAAATGTCCCAGTGTGCCAGATGCCCTCCCTGTGTGGCATCCATGTAAATGTTTAGTTTCTCTGAGGCGCTTTCACACCGACAGCAGCTGGTGCGCACCAAACATTCCCCTCCAACCAGAAGCTCTTAGTTCGGTTCATTTTTCAAACATCACTCGCACTCGGATCCGCACTGAAGCGGACCACAAAAACGAGGTGGTCTCGGTCCGCTTGACTCCGCACGAAATGCCGCTCTGGTGCCTCTGGACAGTAGGTCCGAACAAACTGTTCCAAATGCATCATGGGAGGGCAGGCTCGGACTCCTCGCACATGCCCCGGTTATGTGGCGCTACGGGCGCGGGGCCGGGGCGGTCTGAAGGTTTGTGAGTCCGAGAAGAACTATTTTATTGCCTGGTGCAGACCAAATAATCGAACGAGCCGTGTGACGGCGCACTAAATAAGCAACAGAATTACTTCTGTATCAACTTTTGTTAAATTAACCAAAAAATGATTAAAGCAACATATCAAAACAGTGTCGATATCAAGGGACACTGTATTGACAAATCCTGCCCCTCCCACATCCCTCTGGCCCCTCCCACACCCCTCTGGCCCCTCCTACATCCCTCTGGCCCCTCCCACACCCCACTGGCCCCTCCCACACCCCCACTGCCCCCTCCCACATCCGACCTGTGGCTGAGCTTTGGCCAGTCTCCTCCTCTCTCGTGCGGTCAGTGGCGCCCTCTTCTGCTCCGGAGAGGGAAGAGCAGAGAACGTTTCACCCAGAGGCTCTGCAGCAACAGAGAGAGATGATCAAAATAAATCACAAATAAATATAAGGACCCAATGGCGTTACCGATAAAAGCGCTTTCAGATTCCAGCAGTGAGCCTCTCGAGGGCCCTCCCAGAGCACTCCGCTGTGAAACAAACAAAAAAACATCTTAAAATTAATCACAAAAACATGGAATTTGTGAGGAAATAATTCTACTCACCAGATAATCATTGTGATGAGATGGAGAAAAGTCAACATAGTCTGAAAAATAAGATGGAAGACGATTTTTTTGTGCGTGTACAAGCTAAGCACAGGGAGAACGTGCACGCTCAGAGATCAGGAGTCGAACCCACAACCGCCTGGTGAGAGGGAGGAGACAGGCTAACCACTCTGCCGCTCTTACCTCCCTGTACTGTGGACCTCTGGCTGTTGAGTGGGTCTCTGTAGACGTGTTTAGGGACTTCTCCAGAACCCAACCTGGACTCTACATCTGCAACGGAAAATGGTTCAAATGATCAGGAGCGACAGACGCTCTAATTTATTATATTTACATTTGTTTAATCCAGTTTAATTATTTTCTTTGTCCTCACTTGGCTTGAGTAAAGTCTCGGTTCGGTCTTTCAAAAGGGAGAAAAGAAAATTGTGTTTGGTCTAGTCCCTGGTCTAGTCCCTGGTCTAGTCCCTGGTCTAGTCCCTGGTATTGATTTGTCTGACGTATGACACGCAAAGAGTTCGTGGCGTGGAGATTGTCCATATAGTGCTGAGGTAGGTTGTGCGAAAGTGTGAGTGCGAGTATGAATAGGATCCAGAATGAGTAGCCACGAGCTGTGCAAACAGACAAAAGAGTTCAAAAACGGGGTACAAATGTAAAGGGCGGCTACAGGAGCCTCGTACCAGCCCAACCGAGCAGGTGAGGGTGACGATACTGTGTCCGGGCTGAGGGTATATGCCAGGCCTGTTGCCCGAGTTCAGTTCAGTTCACAAGGTTCTAGCTCGCCATCCGACCTGGCCTGCACAAGAACAGGACCAAATCAATAAATCATGTGCACATCATAATTCCATCCAATCAATAAATAAACAGTGTATTTATAAATCAATCAATGTACCAATATCAGTGCTAAATATTGAGGATCAATATCGAAAGTTCATAATAAATAACATTAGCATATGTAGTTAATCGTTAATCATCATGTTGTTCAATTATCCATGTATTGTATGAACAATTAAATCCAAGAAATAACAGTACCAAGTGTACCCTTTAAAGTATATGAAGTGCAATATACTGCATTAGAATCAACAGGCTCCAACCAATTACTAAGTTTGGGCCTTAAAATGTATCCAATTGCAACCAAAATTCATACACAGTTAGACAATAAGTTGGTAAAAACTCAATATAAATTGCACTTCACTTAGTTAAATACATTTTGAGAAATAGGCATAAAAGACAAGGCTAACCGCTCCATTCAAATCAATGGACTCGGCTAGGCTAGGCTAACTCATGCGTTTGAATGAGAGGCTAAGCTACATGTTAGCACAACTACCAAATTCGGGTTTTAACGCGTACTCGCGCTCTTTTCCGTAGTGGTCGGGAACCAGTAGTCAGCTCCTAAAGTTCCGACAGCAATTGCAATTAATGAACTGACAAAATACAGCGAAATAAACTATAAAAGTAACTTTAACCCACCTGTAGCATCTGCCCTGGAATCCTATGCCTCGCGCTGACCAGGGCGTCTAACTTCCTGTTAATATGCTGCCCGATTGGCGGTACAGCATTCACGTGTCTACGTCACTGACGTGATGACGTCGGCGCAAAGTGTTCTGAATATTAAATAGTAGGAGAACGGCTCTGGAGCAGGGTTTTCTCACCTGGGTTGCACCTGGTTTAATCCTGGTTCAGTCCTGGTTTAGTCCTGGCTTAGTCCTGGTTTAGTGCTGGTTCAGTCCTGGTTTAGTCCTGGTTTAGTCCTGGTTTAGTCCTGGTTTAGTCCTGGTTTAGTCCTGGTTTAGTCCTGGTTCAGTCCTGGTTTGGCCCTGTTTTGTCCTGGTTTAATCCTGGTTTAGTCCTGGTTCAGTCCTGGTTTATTCCTAGTTTAGTCCTGGTTTAGTCCTGGTCTAGTCCTGGTTTAGACCTGGTTTAGTCCGGGTTTAGTCCTGGTTTAGTCCTGGTTCAGTCCTGGTTTAGTGCTGGTTTAGTCCTGGTTTAGTCCTGATTTAGTCCTGGTTCAGTCCTGGTTTAGTCCTGGTTCAGTCCTGGTTTAGTCCTGGTTCAGTCCTAGTTCAGTCCTGGTTCAGTCCTGGTTTAGTCCTGGTTTAGTCCTGGTTTAGACCTGGTCTAGTCCTGGTTCAGTCCTGGTTTAGTCCTGGTTTAGTCCTGGTTTAGTACTGGTTTAGTGCTGGTTTAGTCCCGGTTTAGTCCCGGTTCAGTCCTGGTTCAGTCCTCGTTTAGTCCTGGTTTAGTCCTGGTTCAGTCCTGCTGTAGTCCTGCTGTAGTCCTGGTTTAGACCTCGTTTAGTCCTGGTTTAGACCTGGTTTAGACATGGTTTAGACCTGGTTTAATCCTGGTTCAGTCCTGGTTTAGTCCTGGCTTAGTCCTGGTTTAGTGCTGGTTCAGTCCTGGTTTAGTCCTGGTTTAGTCCTGGTTTAGTCCTGGTTCAGTCCTGGTTTGGCCCTGTTTTGTCCTGGTTTAATCCTGGTTTAGTCCTGGTTCAGTCCTGGTTTATTCCTAGTTTAGTCCTGGTTTAGTCCTGGTCTAGTCCTGGTTTAGACCTGGTTTAGTCCGGGTTTAGTCCTGGTTTAGTCCTGGTTCAGTCCTGGTTTAGTGCTGGTTTAGTCCTGGTTTAGTCCTGGTTCAGTCCTGGTTTAGTCCTGGTTCAGTCCTGGTTGAGTCCTGGTTCAGTCCTGCTGTAGTCCTGCTGTAGTCCTGGTTTAGTCCTGGTTCAGTCCTGGTTTAGTCCTGGTTTAGACCTGGTTTAGACCTGGTTCAGTCCTGGTTTAGACCTGGTTTAGACCTGGTTTAGTCCTGGTTTAGTCCTGGTTCAGTCCTGGTTTAGTCCTGGTTTAGTCTTGGTTCAGTCCTGGTTCAGTCCTGGTTTAGTCCTGGTTTAGTCCTGGTTCAGTCCTGGTCTAGTCCTGGTCTAGTCCTGGTTTAGTCCTGGTCTAGTCCTGGTTTAGTCCTGGTCTAGTCCTTGTCTAGTCCTGGTTTAGTCCTTATTAAGTCCTGGTTTAGTCCTGGTCTAGTCCTGGTCTAGTCCTGGTTTAGTCCTGGTCTAGTCCTGGTCTAGTCCTGGTTTAGTCCTGGTTTAGTCCTGGTTTAGACCTGGTCTAGTCCTGGTTCAGTCCTGGTTTAGTCCTGGTTTAGTCCTGGTTTAGTACTGGTTTAGTGCTGGTTTAGTCCCGGTTCAGTCCTGGTTCAGTCCTCGTTTAGTCCTGGTTTAGTCCTGGTTCAGTCCTGCTGTAGTCCTGCTGTAGTCCTGGTTTAGACCTCGTTTAGTCCTGGTTTAGACCTGGTTTAGACCTGGTTCAGTCCTGGTTTAGACCTGGTTTAGACCTGGTTTAGACCTGGTTTAGTCCTGGTTTAGTCCTGGTTCAGTCCTGGTTTAGTCCTGGTTTAGTCCTGGTTTAGTCCTGGTTCAGTCCTGGTTTAGTCCTGGTTTAGTCTTGGTTCAGTCCTGGTTCAGTCCTGGTTTAGTCCTGGTTCAGTCCTGGTCTAGTCCTGGTCTAGTACTGGTCTAGTCCTGGTTTAGTCCTGGTCTAGTCCTGGTTTAGTCCTGGTCTAGTCCTGGTCTAGTCCTGGTCTAGTCCTGGTCTAGTCCTGGTTTAGTCCTGGTCTAGTCCTGGTCTAGTCCTGGTCTAGTCCTGGTTTAGTCCTGGTTTAGTCCTGGTCTAGTCCTGGTCTAGTCCTGGTCTAGTCCTGGTTTAGTCCTGGTTCAGTCCTGGTTTAGTCCTGGTCTAGTCCTGGTTTAGTCCTGGTTTAGTCCTGGTCTAGTACTGGTCTAGTCCTGGTTTAGTCCTGGTTTAGTCCTGGTCTAGTCCTGGTCTAGTCCTGGTCTAGTCCTGGTTTAGTCCTGGTCTAGTCCTGGTTTAGTCCTAGTTTAGTCCTGGTCTAGTCCTGGTTTAGTCCTGGTTTAGTCCTGGTTTAGTCCTGGTTTAGTCCTGGTTTAGTCCTGGTTCAGTCCTGGTCTAGTCCTGGTTTAGTCCTGGTTCAGTCCTGGTTCAGTCCTGGTTCAGTCCTGGTCTAGTCCCTGGTCAAGTCCCTGGTTTAGTCCTGGTCTAGTCCTGGTCTGTTCTTGGTCTATTCCTGGTCTATTCCTGGTCTAGTCCTGGTCTGTTCTTGGTCTATTCCTGATCTAGTCCTGGTGTATTCCTGGTCTAGTCCTGGTCTAGCCCTGGTCTAGTCCTAGTCTAGTCCTGGTGTATTCCTGATCTAGTCCTGGTCTATTCCTGGTCTAGTCCTGGTCTAGTCCTGGTCTAGTCCTGGTCTAGTCTTGGTTTAGTCCTGGTCTAGTCCTGGTCTAGTCTTGGTTTATAAACAAAAATAATCCAAATAATAAATAATCTAAATGTGTGTAGAGGAAGTAAAAAACAGGTTCATAGGACTTGTTCAGGAGTTAATGTGACCCTGTCTCCACTCTCAGGAGGTCTGGATGGGCCTATTGAAGCACAAGGCTTTTGTTTTGTTGTCTCTTTTTGTGAGTGCGCAGGTGTGAGGACAGGTGCAGTGACAGGTGCAGCCCTCTTTACCTGTCGCTGAGAGGAGACTCCAGGTCCCATTCCCTGTCCTGCTGTAGACGTCCCTCCAGTCTCTTCTGTTCAGTCCTGAGCTGCCTCCTGAGCACGGACAGCTCACTGAACACGTCCTGCTGCTCTCCTGTAGATACACGAAGACATGGTCACATTTTTATACGCCGCTTTTCCACCTTCAGAGTGATGCACACAAACACAGGCTCATGGTGTTAAACATACACAGTAGGGCTGGGCCATAAAACGACACCACAGACAGTGTCAAGAAGATTTACAGTCTATGATGGGGACCCGAGCCGAACCTGCGCACATTAAAACTCACATGCGGCGGCCATAGGATCTGCGGAGGCGCCTTGAGGACACGCGGTTCTGTTTGCGTAACGAATCCCCCTTCGTTTGGCTCTTTACGCTCAAGTGCACTGTTTGGGGCGTGTCTGAAATGCCCCGCGCACTCACAGGACACACTGCACACAGAAGCTTTCAGTGGAGTTTGGGACTAAAGCTCCTGGATCCTGGAGCGAGGGGCAGCGTGTACGAGCTCTGATGTCTCCGTCCAGGTGAGGAGCTTTGTCTTTGTGCGTGTGATTCGTGAGCCCGTCTCGTTCACGCCGGAGCGTCGTCTGTGTGGTTTCGACGCAGAACGATGAAGCCACGGGATTCACGCGTCTGCTCCGTGCGCACCGGACACCAGGTGCCTTTTTCTCGTCTCTGGCGGTTTTCATTTGGTAAAACCTGCAAATCCCCCCCCCCCCCCCCAACCCCGCTTTACCTCTCCTCACTGAGTTCTCCGACCCGCCTGAACCCGGGTGGTGTCACTACACACCGCGCTGTGAGTTCACATGGAAAGCCTAAGTCTACCTCAGTTTTACTTTGAGTCAAGTTTATTTATGTAGCACTTTTCACACACACGCTAAATTCAAGGTGCTTCACAAAAACAATCAATGAACAAGACAAGGTATTTATAGCATACATTTTGGAAAGGTCCTTGAAAAAGCTGTTTACCAACAGCTTATGAACTTTCTCCAAATGAACAGCTCCTGTGATGTTTTCCAGTCAGGTTTTAGAGCCACCACAGCACTGAGACGCTCTGGTCAAGGTGACAAACGACATCCGCCTGAACACTGATGCAGGAAAAGACTCAGTGCTGATCCTGTTAGATCTGAGAGCTGCTTTTGACACTGTTGATCATGGATCCTCTTACAGAGACTAGAGGACTGGGAGGGCATCTGAGGTACTGCACTAAACTGGTTCAAGTCCTATCTAGAAGACAGGAAGTATTTTGTTGAAATTGGAAACTGTGTCTCAGATCACATGGCCCTGACCTGTGGGGTGCCCCAGGGGTCGATCCTGGGCCCACTTTTGTTCAGTCTCTACATGCTGCCCCCTACAGGACAGTTAATACACAGCAATAATGTGTCCTACCACAACTACACAGACGATACTCAGATCTATGTCTCACTGCAGCAGGACTATGGACCAGTGGACTCACTCTGCCACTGCCTCCAACAGATCAGTGTGTGGATGAAAACAACTTTCTCCAGCTAAACTCAGACAAGACAGAAGTCCTAGTGTTTGGCCACAGAAACAAAGAGACAGTGTCAGCAGTTACCTCCAGTCTCTCTCTCTAAAACCTGCAAATCAGGCTGGAAATCTATGGGTAATAATGGACTCAGTCTTGAACTTTAACAGTCACATCAAATCAATAACATCTGCACCTTTTTCCATCTAAAAAACATAGCAAAAATCACAGGTGTCTAAAGCACCTGGAGAGACTTCTCCATGTGTTTGTCTCCAGTAGGTTAGAGCCTGTAGCCTCTCACTGGCCTCTGCAAATGAGCTGTAAAACAGCTACAGAACATCCAGAACAGCTACAGAACATCCAGAACAGCTACAGAACATCCAGAACGCTGCAGCTCGAGTCCTGACTGGAACCAGGAAGTACGAGCACATAAGTCCTGGTCTCAGGTCTCTGCACTGCCCCCTGTGGCTCAGAGACTTTAAAGCAGCTCTGCTCCTGCACAAGTCTCTCCAGGGCCGAGCTCCAAAGTCCATCTGTGACATGTTAGAGCCTCATGAACCATCTGCATCTGAGGAGCTCAGGGACCGGCCTCCTGCTGTAGTCCTGGTTCAGTCCTGCTTTAGTCCAGGTTCAGTCCTGGTTCAGTCCTGCTTTAGTCCTGCTTTAGTCCTGGTTCAGTCCTGGTTCAGTCCTGGTTTAGTCCTGGTTTAGTCCTGGCTTAGTCCTGGTTTAGTCCCGGTTCAGTCCTGGTTTAGTCCTGGTTTAGTCCTGGTTTAGTCCTGGTTTAGTCCCGGCCTCCTGCTGGTCCAGAGTCAGGACTAAACTCGGGGAGTCAGAGTTTCAGATTCTTCCTGCAGCTAAAACCTGGAACAGTCTGAACATGTGAGACAGACTCTGACTCTGTTTAAATCCAGGCTAAAAACGGTTCTGCTGCAAATGACTGAAAGGTTTTTATTTTCCACTCCGCACTCTACTCTTCTCTCTAATTCTCTCTCATTTAATGCTGCATCTCTATTTTAAAATGTGATGATGATTATTGATGTTTTAATCTGTTTGTGTTGTGATTTGAATGTATTTCTTATTCTGTAAAGCACTTTGAATTCCTTTGTGTAGGAATTGTGCTGTACAAATAAACTTGCCTTATGTTTCACAAAGAGCAGAGGTTAAAAGCACAAATACACATCAAGGTCTTTCGCTTGGTTTTGAAAATGGACAAGGTGGGGGCAGATCTGAGGTCTTCTGGGAGTTTATTCCAGCTGAGGGGGGCATGATGGCAGAAAGAAGCGGCTGCACCATGTTTTGTGTTGATCCTTGGAACAATTAGCAGGCCAGTCCCTGATGACCTAAGGGCTCTAGATGGTTCGTGTTCAAGAAGCTTTTCGCTCATGTGTTTTGGGCCTAAACCATTTGGCGATTTCTACACTATTAGAAGGATGTGAAAGTCTAATCTGTAATATTCTGGGAGCCAATGTAGGGATTTGAGAATTGGAGTGACGTGGAGCGAAGCTTTTTTTTGTTTTAGTTCGGATTCTGGCAGCGGCATCTGAATGAGCTGCAACTGTTGAGCAGCTTTCATTTCTTTTATGTTTCTAAAGCGCTGCATATTGTGTTTTTCTCACGCTGTAGTTTTGTGAAGCACTTTATTACTGATAATTGTTCCGTTTTCATTGGGATCATAACGTTGAACATGTGTGTTGCCGTTCCTTTTCCCTCAGTGCTTATTGCCTGTCAGAGGAAGGTTAAGTGTAAAATAAAAATGTTTAAGTTGAGTATTTCTCCCTCCTGGTCCTTAGTTTAAATCGGTCACACAGTGTTTGAATAATTCTGGATGTGGAGCACTTATATCGGGATACAGATTTCAGCCACATGGCCCAGCCCTAATACACAGATCTTCTTCTTCAGTCTGCGCTCCACATCCTCCAGTGTAAAGTGGTCCTAGAGTGCGCTGGTCAAAGAGTCAGTTTGCCCCAATCTTCCCCAGCACTGATCCTAACTGGGTCAAATGCAAATGGGGCCCATCTCACTCACACGTTTTTCACCTGTGCTGCATTATCTACATACCAGGACACTACTTTTGAGTCTCTTTCAGTCGTTCTCAATGCTAGAGTTCGGCGGCCCCCACCGGCTGCTCTTTTCCGGATTCTTCCGGCCGATCACTCGTCGTCGCCCCGTTTCGTCGTTAGCTTTTCTCACACCGTTGGCCAGGCGGGCTGTCCTGATGCGCTTTAAAGATCCTCGACGCCCTCTCATCCATGAAACCGGAGAGAATAAGGCTCCCTCAAAGGCTCTTGCTCCAAATTTAATGAAGCCTGGTGACTTTTCACCCCATGAGTTGTGTTTTATCTCATGTATTCATGGTTCATATCACTTTTCTACATATTTTAGTAGCACATATTCTCTGCCTCTTTTTCTAGGCCCTTTTTCCCACTTGTTTTTGGTTTCTCTCTTTTTTTTGTCAGATGTGCACATTACAAGTTGTTGATATTGTATATTGGCCCTGGACATTACACATCTCTAAGTAAATTGTCTTTTTATATTCTGAACGAAGCTTAAATAAATCATACATAAAAAACAAACCCGTATAATGATGAACTACAGTCTAATGAAGCTCGGCGTATGTAATGTATATATTTGTTGAATGAGAGTGAGTTTTTAGGCCATGTGAGATGATCATAATCCCGTATATCCGCTTATTCTAACTAAATAACAGATCAGATCCGTACCTGCTGCTCGGAGCTGGTTCCTCCGGGCGGGAACAGGGGGCGACTGGAGCCCAGACAGAGACCTCTCCTTTGGGACACAAAAGTTAAAGCCCTCAGTGTAAAGGGGTGAATTAAAGAGGCTGGGGTCAGGTATAATAATAATAATAATAGAGTGTTACAGAGAGAGGGGGGAGGGACTGCTGGCTCTCCACTGTGGGAGGTCTGGGACTGAACGCAGACACACCCAGTTTCTTCTGAAGAGTCGGAATCGGAGGAGACGGCTCTCTGCAAACCTGAGCACGACAGAGAGAGACGGACGGTCCCAGTTTAACCCTCGAAGACTCTACGACATCGTACACGACTCCGAGGAATCTGTTTTCTGTAACCGCGCAGAACTTTGTAACGGTAAAAGACAGAAACGTCCTTTTCCCCTCTGAAAGTGCAGACATAGAGGTTTCCGTACATTTCTGCGGCTTTATCCTACGTCACACTCACGCTGTGTGATGACGGGAGCAAAACGAGTGTCCAATAGGAACTTTGTTTTTGAAAATACAGCACTAGTTTGTGTTTGTACAGCACTACAAACTAAATCCTTGCAGAAACTTACTGTATAAACATTTTAATACATTTTCTTTGACCCAGAATGATTTACTGTGACGGAAACACACCGAAATGACAAACACAATCAGTCAAATTCTAACTAATTATGGGAGGTTATGGTAGTAATTTGCATAACATGGGACTCCCCACGCAGCAGCCATGTTTCATAGTGTAGCTTTCATTTTTCTGTGTCAAATCCTGATAGTCCATTAACAACCTTCACTGTTACTGCAGCTTCAGATACGATACAGCGATTTGCATTAGTTTGTCACTGATGTAAATCATTTTTGAGAGAGAACAAGTTTTATCTTTTCTCTTATTGTATTTATCTGATCTTATGTTTGAAAACTGGATTCTAACTACATGTTCTTGGTCAGTTGCATCTGGAACAAAGACAATTCCCCCTCAGGGATGAATAAAAGAAATTCTGATTCTGATTCTGGTTCTAAAGGTTCTATGTTCTGCAAAATTGACTCTTGTGAGATTGAAGTCATGTTATAACGACTGTTAACAGACCTGGAGTTGTGTTTTGTTTCATTCACACATGTTTGAGAAACCCTTTATTATTAGTGACTGTCTGCATCTCCAAAGCTCCAAATGCTCTTTTCCACCTCGTAATGTCATGAAGCTTTAGTTTTCAAGTGTTTAACAGCTGCTTTTTACCTTTAGTTCAGGCGAGACGGGCAATTCCAGGGCTGAAATGATCCAAACGATTCTAGTGAAAGTGCATGGAGTTTAAAAACACAGTGGAGCACTTCCTGTATTACTGCTTGACATCACAGGCTGGAACAGAGCAGAAGAATGAACAGAAGCGTTGGCACTTGTACAGCCAGACAGAGTATCGTGTGCACCCGTCTCGCCAGGGGAAAAGAAATAATATTCTGCAAATGCCAATAACCAGGAATAATTGTACCTGCTTAATGTACAGAGCTGAGGTATGTGGAGGCTCCTATGTTTTATGCACCATGACGGGCTCCCCTGGGCATTAGAACGAGGAGCACTTTTACACAACAACTGGATGTCACAATGTGAGCGGAAATGTAAATATTCACTGTCTTTTTCTGCAAATAACCGTGTCTCTAACGACCAGCGCTGTACAAAGCAGTGTAAAGTGAATGGACTTTTATTTGAATAGGCTGAATAGGCCACTGAGTTCCTTTGAGTGTAGAATGTATTTCATTTGATTGATTTCTTGTAGCTGGAAGTACATTTGTGTTTAGTTTTTGTGTTCAAGTGCAAATATAACACTCATTTCTGATATGTTCTAATGTTGTTTCCTGATCACAAACACACCGGGAGTAGAGTTTTGTTTCATTCACAAATGTTTCATACACAAACCCTGCAAATTTAGCTTGAGCACATGTACAGGAAGTGCTCCGCTGTGTTTTTAAACTCCACACACCTTCACTACAAAAGGCAAACGGGAGCTGTAACTTGAAGACGACCACCACATGACATCATAAGGTGGAACGGAGCATTTTGAGGTTTGGAGAAGTAGAGCGCCTAATAAACCAAACAACTACACACCAAAACATGCATTCATACTGTGAGCGGGCTCGCCACTCCGCAGATCAAATCAGCAACTTGACCTGGTGCTGTAATCTCTATGTCTGCTTGGAGATACAAGTTTAATGCCGTACTGTGGAACACTCGAAGTAAAGCCAACAGAAAAGTGACATGATGCACCTATGAGTTTGCTGTTTCTCTTTTCTGGTGTTGTCCTGCTTTGCCTCAGGTATAATTGCCCTGTTCTTATAATATTGCTGAACACAAGTGAGTAAAAGTAAGTACTAATTAGCAGAAGTGAGAAAGTTGGACTGCAGTTGTTCCCTGTGGTCCTGCGCTGGTCCAAATGTCCTTGGACAAGACCTGTTTCCTCTTCAGAGAGCGCGGAGCTGTGAACGCCTGCAGCTAAACATCATATAATACATCCCATTTCCACGCTTCCCTTGGTATTTCCATCGCAGTGGAAGTGACATTACACTATGGGCCATGGTGCAGTGTGGAACATTTACACAAATTCCAGCAGAAATTGTATTATAGAAGTGGTTGTGTTGCGTAGTAGTAGTAGTACCTTTGTTTTTTGAACTAAAGCTCTTAAATATTTTTGATATTAACACCCTACTAACCTGTACATTTGTTTTTAGGCGCTTCATGATTCTAATTGGCCTTCCTATATCAAGAACTATTTTCATCCTAATTATCAGTTCCACCATTATCGAACTCGACAGGCTGCTAATCTGCACAGACCTTTATACAAGAGAAGTCGTGAGCAGTTTTCTATCCGGTTTCATGGATCCAAATCATGGAATTCCCATATAAATCTTTGAGAAAGCTCCATTTCGTTATCCTACAAAAATCAAATCAAAAAATAAGCTGAGGGCTCAATATTTAATAATAATAATAATAATAATAAATTTTATTTATAATGCACTTTACATTTGACAAACAAATCTCAAAGTGCTACAGTGCAAAAAGACTTTAAAAACAGAAGACAATTAAAATCAATTTAAAAGCAATAAAACAATAGCGGGTATTAGCTGTAGGCCAGGGTAAAAAAGTAGGTTTTTAGTCCTTTTTTAAAAGCATCCACCGTCTGTGGAGCCCTGAGGTGGTCTGGGAGGGCGTTCCACAGATGGGGAGCAGCCACTGAGAAGGCCCTGTCGCCCATGGTCTTGAGCCGTGTCCTGGGCATGACCAGACGGTGCTGTTGGCCTGACCGAGTCTTAGTGGAGGTGTGTGGTGTGAGCAGTTCAGTGAAGTAAGTGGGGGCCGCACCGTGGAGACAGTGATGGGTGTGCAAGAGGACTTTGTATTGAATACGGAAGTGGATGGGGAGCCAGTGCAGGGAGTGAAGAATAGGGGTGATGTGCTCGTGTTTCCGCACCCTCATCAGGACCCTGGCAGCGCTGTTTTGGACATACTGGAGCTTTTGGATGCTCCTGCCAGAGATCCCAATGAGGAGTGCGTTACAGTAGTCCAGCCTGGAGGAGACAAAGGCATGGATGAGCTTTCCCGCAGCAGGGAGGGAGAGAGAAGAGCGAAGTTTGGAGATATTACGGAGGTGAAAGAAGGCAGATTTGCAGATGGAGGTGACATGATTGTCAAAGGAGAGGTGGGGGTCAAATTTGACCCCAGGTATTTGCTCTGATAAACGAAAAAAAAATATATATATATATATCAAAAATCATTAATGGAAATACATAAAAGTGCAACATATAAACATAAAAACAAGCATTAAGTGAAATAGTTTCCATGAGCGTAATTTAGTTTAATCTTTTTGTGGGAGAGGTGTCTTCAAAAGCCTTTTGGCTTCTCCCGCTCCCTGCACATCTCTCCTTTATAATGATTCTATTGTGTCTTGTCCATTTTTTTCATATTGTAATGTATATGTTTTTATACATTTCTTTTAATGCTATTTTTAAATATGTGCGAAATAAATAAATAAATAAATAAATAAATAAATAAATAAATAAATAAATAAATAAATAAATAAATAAATAAATAAATAAATAAATAGTAGTACCAACAGTGCAGCATGTTTCTTGTATATTTTTGCTCTGTTATTGTGTTTATTGGGATGTGTGAGCTACTGTGTCCAAATCATTTCCCTTGTCGATCAATAAAGTTTGTCTGAGTCTCAGTTTTAGTACGAGTACAAATGACTACAGTATATCCATGATGGAACAAACATAATACAAAATAAATTGGTGTCAGTATTTTATTTTGAACGAATAACATCCGCCTGGTAGTCGACAACATCCAACAAAGGCCTTATTTGCATCATTTTTGTGTCTTCACTCGTACCTTTGCTTTGGCATCTCATGGTACAGATCTTAAAATGACGACATGTATAAAACCAGACATTATTTTCCATCTTGGGCTCTGGCCATACTGGAGGGCTCCATCTTCTGGCAGCAGATGGAATTACAATGGGGGAAAGAGGAACATTAGCTCATTAAGGAACATACGGCGACAGGTTAATGTGAGCATGCAGATGTAATGAACTCGATGTAATGGCACAAATGCTCACAACAAGTCTGGTGATGATGTATTTATTAAGGCAGATTTACGCTCTTGAACTCAAATTAAAACAATGCCAGATTTCTACTTGTGATGCAACAATCCTGGGAAGATTTAAGCGTTTTATGATGGGTCTCAGCAGGCTAACTCCCTGCACAATATTCACCAAACAGGCATCAATGAAGCAAAATACAGCTTCAGGTACTGTACATTTTGATGAGGGGACAATATAACATGGAAACTTCGACTTCGACAAGGGAAATTATTTGGACACAGCAGCTCACACATCACTCCATATTATACTAACAAACAGCAAACATGGATATGATCAAATAAGTAGAAAAAATAGCAAGAGGTTGGTGTCAAATAAGGCATAATTATATAAATGTGGATGTACAAGTAAAAATATGTACAAGAGAATACAAGTAAAGTCAGTTTTGCCTAATATGACTCCTTCAATTTGGCTTCTGCTTGAGTCATTTCCAGTCCAAATGTTCCAGTTGCAGTTTTATTTGAGGACATTGCTGCTTGATTTCTCTCATAATGCTTTATTATTGACATCAGTGGGACCACAATGAGGATTTTTTTTTCTAATGAAGCTGGTTTAATAACTTCCATTGCTCAGTTGTTGGGCACTGATTCCTACTCTGTGCATGTGGAATGAGACTTAGCCTGCGCCGCATTAATTCACCATCACCAATGCCAGATTCTGACCATGTGTTTGCCATTTAAAGCTCATGGACCTCACTTATCAAAGCGCTCTGTTTTCCCTTCGCCGCTGCGGGGAAATGGGAAGCTGATTTGTGCAGCCTGGTGGAGCGTCACCTCTACACACATGATCTACGCTATGTTGTATCGGACAACTACAAGAGAAGAGCACCAGACAAAACAACACAGCTAATGGACATTTGCTGCGGATCACTCACTCACAAAATGTCAGCCTGTTGCGATGGTGCCTTTCTGTTTTTATTTTCTATTTTTTATGCTGCTTTGGAAATGAAAAGGATGCACAATGGGCCACTATTGGAAACACCCAGCTGCTCCCTGTGTCTGTGCATTATTCATGGACGGCAACAACATAGAAAAACTATTTAGTAAAAACATGTCATATTATGTTTGTAACTGATGACAAGATACTAGAATTGTAAATCGATGGTTTTGCCTTGTACCAGAGTTATGAGGGACTCGGAGTGTGACACAATGCTTAGACGCTGCTCAAATAAAAAAATAATTTAAAAAAGCTGATTTATGAGGTCCCAAACTGGCAACGTGGGATAAAATAAAATAAAATCCAATAAAACCTTGAGAATTATAGGGGGGCTTCTACTTTTTGGTGTTACTGATGTTTTTTTCCACATTAAAAAATCCAACCACATAAATGATATATTCAGGTATAAGAACGCATACATAAATATACAAATATAAAACAAAAGTATAGAATTATGATTAAAGGTCTTATATTGTGCATCATTTGTGATCTTTTAGTCATGTTCGAATGTTTTTACCTCATTAAAAACACACCTAGAGCTGTGTTTTGTATCACTGACCCATTTTTGAGTAACTATTATCAGTCTGTCTGCATCTACAAAGCTCAAAATGCTCTGTTCCACCTTGTGATGTCATGAAGCCATTAAGTTGTCAAATTAACAACAACATCTTACCTTTCGTTTACTTGAGAATGGAACTGAAAAGGGCTGAAATTATCCAAATGATTCTAGTGAAGTTGTCTGGAGCTTAAAGCACTGGGGAAAAACAGTATCTAGGTGAGTTAAAATGACTTAAATTAAGAACATTTTACTTTATTTGAGGAGATTCAGCTTGACAAGTGAAATGATCTGCCAGTGGAATAAGTGTCTCTTAATTCAAGCAACATTTGATTTTGTTTCTTATTTTAAGTGCAAAACGTTTTTTTTTCTTTCTTATTTTAAGCACAAAAATCTTCCTGCACTGGCACATATTTTGACTTACTAACCCTAACCTCTTAATCCAAGTCATTTTAGTTTGACTAGATTTAGTTTTTTGCGGTGGTGGAACAGAGTGTTTTCTTTCTAAGAGAAAAAAATCAGCCTAAATCAGCAGGACTTGTGTGTTAAACATGTGTGAATGAAACATGTGTTTGTGATCAGACAATAACAATATGGACCCTTTAAGAAAATGGTGCAGATAATATTGTGTTAAATCTGACACGGCCTCACATCAGTTTCCACTTTATTTGCATGACATTAAAGGCTTGTTCTACACCTCTGAAATCCATCATCATTTCAGCACTTTGGAGCTTTTGTTTTCTGACTGTCAGGATTGTTGTCAAATACAGTGTGACTCCCTTTTCTGTTGACAGGCTTTTATACACATGTTTAAAGGTGATAAGACTGAATCCATTACCAGAGCAATATGTAACGGGGACGCTAGCAGAACACCTCAGCACAGATCTATGGGCTTTCATTCCAGGCGCTGGGAATAAGGTGGAGAAGACAAATATTTCCCACCACACCCCCTGCTGACGGCTCTGGGTAAAACAATTAAAAAACAGGGTTCAACAGAGATACACTCCACAGCTCAATTTCCTACTTTGAAACTGAAAAGTAGCTTCATTTTTATGGAATCAGGCCAATTGTTGGAAATTAATCATTGTTTGTTTTGTTACCGGGCTCCACTTTAACAGCACTGTTGGATTTACATTGTGGATATTCATTAAAGGTGCATGATGTAACTTTTTCACCTGGTTGTTTCTATGGAAATGCAATTGCTCTGCCTGGAAAGTTCCATATTATGACATTAAACCTTACATTTAATAAATGACAGTTGGTTTTATAGCTCAACATATTGTAAAACATTCCAGACAAATCAATAACATCTCCATGGAGACAAGTGTCCACCTGAAAAGTTACACAATGCATCTTTAACAGTACTGGTTTGGATCCTAACGCATTCAGTCTCATAGTTTTGTTATTAACCTTCTAACTATGTCTGATTCTTGGCTCATCGTAACAAGTATCATTTATTTCTTTTGATCCAAGCCCAGACATCGCTCAGAGCCACAAGGGAATTTTAATGTCCTGATTCTGCAAATATCATTTTGGAGCTTCTTAAAACTCTTCTAACTCTTCTAATTCTTATAGAGCCAAATAGGCGAACTCCACTGACTGTTTTACGCTTTACTTCAATTAGAGAGAAGAAATGAATGAAAACTAAATGTAGCATTTACCCCAAAACTAGAAGATCCTACTTGCAAACATGGCATTGGTTGGTTTTCTTCACGCACCACACAATATTTTTCAAACACGAGAAACTCATTTTAAACTCTTAGCTTAGATTTCTTCTTTAATGATCAGCTAGTCTTAAGTTTCTTCAATACCACAGGCTCCTTCTGCGTGTGTTTAGATCTAAAATGTTCCTGAATATATTTGAAGGTGTCATGATTTCTCAAATGAGGAGTTTTCCGGCATTCTGTTTAGTCGTCAAAAATGCGGCGAGGAGTCATTTTTATTGTGCACTTCCTCCTCACAGATGCAGCTTCAAGATGTTCAAAGACATGGCCTGTTCTGAATGAAGGTAGATTTTTGATCGATCACTTTTGGCGGGCTCGCTTTGGGGCAGCAACAAACAACAGCTGCACCGCATATGCCACCGTCACCCACCTGCTCGTATACATCACGTACAATGATTGCAGAATAAAGAGCAAATGAGTGCACAAGTTTTACTGCTCATTCAAATCCTGACCTTATGCTTTGGGGTGACCTTAAAACAAGTCGGTGTCTAGAATCACACGCCTGACAAATGACTATAGGGGCCCTGGAATGGACTGCATTTAGATTGCTGTTTTCTACCTTTGGGATGTAAATTGTCCATCAGAGCCGCTCCACACACGATGGTGGATGAGTCTGTTGCATATCAACACAGAGAAAACACCATCTGGGTGGATTGTGGAGTAGAGACTAAATATATTCAACAGTTTGTCATCGCAGTAGTATTAAAGGGCTCATATGACGCTGTTTTTGGATCTGTTATTTCCTTGACAAAAACATCCCTGGAGTTGTGTTTTGTTTCATTCACACATGTTGAACACACAATCCTGCAGATTTAGGAGTTCTAGGTGCTCTTTTCCACTGTGTTTTTAAACTCCATACACCTTCACTAAAATTATTTGGATCATTTCAACCATAGGATTTCCAATCTCTACTAAACAAAAGGTAAAGTTTCAAAGTAAAACTTGAAAACTAACACTACATGACATGGAACACAACATTTGGAATTTTGGTGATGTCGCCTGACTAATAATAAAAGACGACTTAAACATGTGTTAATGAAACGAAAAAAACAAGAAGAATGATGATGCCTATTTATAGCCAGGTTTTTTAACACATGCCTAAATCATACATCAAATCTGAAATAAATCTTCCATTTGTGCTCAGTTCCTTGAAAAACATTCAAAGGCCTCTCTACAAATTCAACTTATAGTTTCATATAGTTTTTCCCTGAAATTTACACTTGGAGCTGCAGTGACATTTAGGTGAAGCTGCGAGTGCGTTTTTTAAACTGTCACTTTACACCAGAGGCGTCAGAGGTGCTCCTGCTACACTAGTCTCTATATATTCTCCCATTTAAACACCAAACTGTTTTCTAAAGCTTGCATATTCAATGTTGGTCACATGAAATGCCTTTTAAATCTGTATAAAAGTTGACAAGTGGGACGATGCTTTGCAGCAATAACAAGCCAGGTCTGCAGTGCCTGCATTAATTAGGCTTCTTACATCAGCGTTTTTGCACATCATCCACCTTTTTCTGTCAGAACTTGTCCCTGTAAAATTTACATTTGAAGTTGTAAAGTGTCATATTTATCAGCCACAGATGTAAACTTTTGGAGTTCATCACGGCTCATTCCCCCAGGTCCTGGATATGACGCTTTTTGTCTCGTGACTGTAGCGTTTTTAGAGACTTATTTTGAAGGACCATCTGAAGTTTATTTTGACACCACATGCTTATTTCCTGTCTTTCTCTGCTAAAAAAACCTGGAGACGCTCCGCTGATACTGAAAAATGGAAACTCCAGCCTAATTTGAGCAACGGGGTAATGGTTCTGTACGACATTGCTCTTGTAAACTGTCCAACCTGTGAAAATGAAAAGTAATTCCTGCGTGTGTCCTGCTTTGGCGTGAACTGGGGGTGACTTAGGAATACCACGTACCACAGTGGAGCAGCAGTGGCTCTTGTGGAAACTGTCATTGTGTCCAGAGGCAAGACACTTCACCCAAATTGCGTATCGTTGGTGGGATTTCCATTTGGAGTTTGTGATACAATAGCATCTTAATGGAGGCAAGGCACTTTTAGATATCTGAACTAGTCCATTAGGAATCTTGTTTCATAATATCTACTAAAACCTGTTTGTTCAATGTTTGTACTTGATATGAGCATCAGCCAAAACTGTTGATGTTTAATAAGTAAAAAGAAGTACATCACTCACTAAAAAAGACATCTTCATTCAGATGCTTAGTTGTCAGAATCTCTCCTTTTCGCAAACTCCCGTCTCACTCAGTCCACACTGTCAAAACTTCAAAGCCAAAGAGGTTTCAGCCATATATTTGCAAATCCCGCGAGCTACGACATCCAAACCTCTCAATACACAGTGTACTTCCTTCAATATTCAAACGCCTCCTAATGACACTTGTTCTGGAGAATTGGACAAACTTCTGAGGGGGCCCGGCGCTAATTTAAACAACCTTTTCACATATGCAACCCCCCTCCCCCCCGCTCCACCCCCACCTCCCCCACGCTGTCCCGGGACCACCCTTCTCATTGGACAGGCCTCCGGGCCCAGCTGTCTGTCCCTTTGACACTAGATGCCCCAATCGATGTGAGTCAGTGCCAGCCAGACAACAGCCCATATGTAATGGCAGAGCTAAAATAAAGGCCTCTTTCTTTTAAAGGGCCGCGTGAAGCTACTTTCTGATCTGTGCTATAGTGTTGTTTCCTCACTGAAAAAGTGCCTGGACTTTTCTTTTGTCACAATCACAGGTTTAACGTGAAGTGCCCACTGTGTTTTTAAACTTCGTACGCCTTTGCTAGAATCATTTGGATCATTTCAGCCCTGGAATTGCTCATCTCTGTCTCGACTAAAGGTAAAAGCAGTTAACTAGAAAACGACCTCTACATGACATCACAAGGTGGATCAGAGCATTTTGAGCTTCGGTGTTGGAGACAGACTAATGATAAAGAGCGACTCAAAACAGAACACACAACTCCAGCTATGTTTTTGATTGAGGTAACAACATTTTAACTGGGAATGGGCACGATTAGTCGATTAATCGATAATCGATCATTAAGAATTTGGTGGATCACGTTCATTTTAATGGACAAACCGAATGTCGGCGTCTGTGCGTAACGTAGCGTGAGGAGTCGAGGCTGCGTCTCACAGCACAAACACTGGAGCTTCACAGTCCCACGTCTCGGCTCTGGCTCCTTGGAGATCACTATATCTCTCAGAGTGCGTTTACCTGCACATCAGTGTCCCGGGTATGATTGTTTTTTTCCCGGTTTCGCATGTTTACGCAGTGTCTCCAACGCGACATACGCACAGAACAGACTCACCAGCCTCATCACATCCTCTGTCACAGGGAGAACACTCATATTCCACTGAGACGTGTCCTTTAGTCCAACAGAAGCTGAACCACATCAGCACAAGGAAAGAGCTGCTTTTTTTCATTGACGCAAATGAGCCGTGTGGTTTTAAGTTTCATTTCTGTAAGACGTAAACAAATGTGCCAAAGCTGCATTAAACACATTCTGATCTCACCCTGATGTGGCTCTATAGTGATGATGGTTTATATGTTGTAAAGTGGAGTTTATTTATTAGTAATAGTAGGAATTGTGATGATAATTTTAATATAAAATCCATTGCTAATTTTACCGCCGATCGATGAAGAACATTTAATAGAATGCCTGTCCCTAATTCTAACGTGACACAAGTCTCACAAGACTCAGTTTAGATGAACATAGAACCTTTAAGATGCGATACGCAGTCTCCTGGTGCCTGAAATTCTCTCAGGAAAATGGAGCTTCATTTTCATAGATTAGAGTCATCAGCGGTGGTGACGTTAGCTGTGGGGTTTGGTGAAGAGGAAAAAGACGAGTTGGGAAAACAGAATTATAAAAAGCTGTCCAGACAGGAAAAGGCATCTCCTCCAGCTTTATGATAATTATAGCTGCACTTACTTTCTCTTCGTCTTTTATCTGCCGCCTGTTACATGTGTCACATATGGATTCAAATGTGTTATGACAGGAGCTTGCAGTAATAACTCTCCTGAAACAACAGAAGGAGTCTCATTCTGACCACCATCAGCACAAATGCACAAGATATTTCATTGTTATTTTTGGTTTGAATTCAAACTTCAACTTTCAATAATATTTCTGAGCTGAACGTTCAACTGTCTAAATGCACGAGCCAAAGTTTAGCCAATTAAAGCTCCACTTTGTGATGCATTTTGTGTTATAATGTTGTTTCCTCACTACAAACATTTGTTTTGGCTGTGTTCCCCCCAAAAAATCTTAAAGGTCTCTGAACAATAAAATCACCTCTAATGAAACAAAGGCTGAATAGATGTTTAATGCCATACTGTGGAACATCCCAAAAAAAGCAATAACATCTCCCTAAAGAAAAAAAAAGGCGAATCCTCCACTGGAAAAGTACCTTTGCTTTGGAATCTCATGTTTTAAACCTTAAAGAGACGCAACAATAATGGGATGTTTTTTTTGTAATGTGTCAAAATAGGTTTATACAAAAAAATGAGACGTTGACCAAAGAGACAAATAAAATGAAAAAGTTTTGAAATAAAAAAAAAGAACTACAAACTTTTAGGGGTGTTAGATATGAGCTTTGACATAACAAGAATTCAAAGCCTTATAGCAGAACCAAGCAGCTCTGCCTTAACTCTTTGACCCAATCAGTGCAAACTTTGAGCGTGTGAAAAACAAAAAAACATATGGAGAATGTGAGATGCAACAAAGCTAACAGCTCACCTCTCCCCTTTCATTAATTCGGTGTATGTTGCTAGCCCTATAGCATCTGGGATTACACAAAGAAAACTGCTATGTGATCACATGCACAAAAGTTGTCCAATTAGCACTAAAGCTCTTTTCAACAGTAACGTGCATAATGACATGTAAATGAGCTAAAGGCTTTTATCATTTACCTGTGTGAATGGCATTTGGAAAATCACGAAGGCGCCATTTAATTCTCCTTCCTCCATTATGAAGAACAAAGAGAGCGGTGAATAAAATCATAACTTTGAGACGAGGAGCACAACCAGCGCACTTTAAGGTTCAAGAACAACAGGGCTGTGATTGGATGAAAGTCTGGGGCTTCTGAGCAGAATCATGAGGAGATATTGGAGCTTCTTTGGGATCCTCTGACTGCAACTTTAACAAGGGATTTGAAATGAGATCAAACCAGGAGTTTAATGGGCTGTTTTAAGTCCACATCTGAAGCACGTCACACCATTTTTGCTCACTAAGGACAGTAGTTTTGCACGACTGTATAAACTTTACACTACTAGTCCAAAGATCAGGCACAGCTTCTCATTTAGAGCTGTTTTTTATGTTTATCACTTCCTAAATTTTAAATACATAAGGAAGACATCCAGTATATGAGGCCAGATATATGGAAATGAAAAGACACAAATGGGAAATAACTGAAATATTCCATTCCTGCTCCATTCTTTATGTGTCATTCATAGTTTTGATGCCTTCATTGAGAATCTACATTGGAAATAATCGAATAATTTGGACTAATAGTGGATATAAATATTGAAAAAATGGGATAATTCTCCTTCTCCCATGTCTGTGTCTGTGTTTTTAAAACTGTGGTTGTCCTTTGGGTTTGTCCTTGTTCAGAACTATTACAGCAGTTGTGGATTCTTTAGCCCAGTTTTAGTCCTAATTTAAACTTAAAGGTCCCAAAAAGATCACAGTACCTGAGGTTAGGTGTGAAAAGTGTGAGAACCAGTGGTGTGTCTGAAATGGAGACCATGTCTCACGATGGTTGAGCCAAATCCTGAACATTATCATCACTTTGTTTTCTCCATCCAGATGTTAAAGTCTCCAAGAACCAAACTGAGATTTAAAATTTAACTAAACCAGGTCTAAACCAGGACTAAACCAGGACTAAACCAGGTCTAAACCAGGTCTAAACCAGGACTAAACCAGGTCTAAACCAGGACTAAACCAGGACTAAACCAGGTCTAAACCAGGACTAAACCAGGACTAAACCAGGTCTAAACCAGGTCTAAACCAGGTCTAAACCAGGTCTAAACCAGGTCTAAACCAGGACTAAACCAGGACTAAACCAGGTCTAAACCAGGACTAAACCAGGACTAAACGAGGTCTAAACCAGGTCTAAACCAGGACTAAACCAGGACTAAACCAGGTCTAAACCAGGTCTAAACCAGGTCTAAACCAGGACTAAACCAGGACTAAACGAGGTCTACACCAGGTCTACACCAGGTCTACACCAGGTCTAAATCAGGTCTAAACCAGGTCTAAACCAGGACTAAACCAGGTCTAAACCAGGTCTAAACCAGGACTAAACCAGGACTAAACCAGGTCTAAACCAGGTCTAAACCAGGTCTAAACCAGGACTAAACCAGGACTAAACGAGGTCTACACCAGGTCTACACCAGTTCTACACCAGGTCTAAAGCAGGTCTAAACCAGGTCTAAACCAGGACTAAACCAGGTCTAAACCAGGACTAAACCAGGACTAAACCAGGACTAAACCAGGACTAAACCAGGACTAAACCAGGTCTAAACCAGGACTAAACCAGGACTAAACCAGGACTAAACCAGGTCTAAACCAGGACTAAACCAGGACTAAACCAGGACGAAACCAGGTCTAAACCAGGACTAAACCAGGTCTAAACCAGGTCTAAACCAGGACTAAACCAGGACTAAACCAGGACTAAACCAGGTCTAAACCAGGACTAAACTAGGACTAAACCAGGACTAAACCAGGTCTAAACCAGGACTAAACCAGGTCTAAACCAGGTCTACACCAGGTCTACACCAGGTCTAAACCAGGTCTAAACCAGGTCTAAACCAGGACTAAACCAGGTCTAAATCAGGTCTAAACCAGGTCTAAACCAGGACTAAACCAGGACTAAACCAGGACTAAACCAGGTCTAAACCAGGACTAAACCAGGACTAAACCAGGACTAAACCAGGTCTAAACCAGGACTAAACCAGGTCTAAACCAGGTCTAAACCAGGACTAAACCAGGTCTAAACCAGGACTAAACCAGGACTAAACCAGGTCTAAACCAGGTCTAAACCAGGTCTAAACCAGGACTAAACCAGGACTAAACCAGGTCTACACCAGGTCTAAACCAGGTCTACACCAGGTCTAAACCAGGTCTAAACCAGGACTAAACCAGGACTAAACCAGGACTAAACCAGGACTAAACCAGGTCTAAACCAGGTCTAAACCAGGTCTAAACCAGGACTAAACCAGGTCTAAACCAGGTCTAAACCAGGTCTAAACCAGGTCTAAACCAGGTCTAAACCAGGACTAAGCCAGGACTAAACCAGGTCTAAACCAGGTCTACACCAGGTCTAAACCAGGTCTAAACCAGGTCTAAACCAGGTCTAAACCAGGACTAAACCAGGACTAAACCAGGTCTAAACCAGGTCTAAACCAGGTCTAAACCAGGACTAAACCAGGTCTAAACCAGGACTAAACCAGGACTAAACCAGGACTAAACCAGGACTAAACCAGGTCTAAACCAGGTCTAAACCAGGTCTAAACCAGGACTAAACCAGGACTAAACCAGGACTAAACCAGGACTAAACCAGGTCTAAACCAGGTCTAAACCAGGTCTAAACCAGGTCTACACCAGGTCTAAACCAGGTCTAAACCAGGTCTAAACCAGGACTAAACCAGGACTAAACCAGGACTAAACCAGGTCTAAACCAGGTCTAAACCAGGTCTAAACCAGGTCTAAACCAGGACTAAACCAGGTCTAAACCAGGACTAAACCAGGACTAAACCAGGACTAAACCAGGACTAAACCAGGTCTAAACCAGGTCTAAACCAGGACTAAACCCGGACTAAACCAGGACTAAACCAGGTCTAAACCAGGTCTAAACCAGGACTAAACCAGGTCTAAACCAGGACTAAACCAGGTCTAAACCAGGTCTAAACCAGGACTAAACCAGGTCTAAACCAGGACTAAACCAGGTCTAAACCAGGTCTAAACCAGGACTAAACCAGGTCTAAACCAGGACTAAACCAGGACTAAACCAGGTCTAAACCAGGTCTAAACCAGGTCTAAACCAGGACTAAACCAGGACTAAACCAGGACTAAACCAGGTCTAAACCAGGTCTAAACCAGGACTAAACCAGGTCTAAACCAGGTCTAAACCAGGACTAAACCAGGTCTAAACCAGGTCTAAACCAGGACTAAACCAGGACTAAACCAGGACTAAACCAGGTCTAAACCAGGACTAAACCAGGTCTAAACCAGGACTAAACCAGGTCTAAACCAGGACTAAACCAGGACTAAACCAGGTCTAAACCAGGACTAAACCAGGACTAAACCAGGTCTAAACCAGGTCTAAACCAGGACTAAACCAGGTCTAAACCAGGTCTAAACCAGGTCTAAACCAGGACTAAACCAGGACTAAACCAGGACTAAACCAGGTCTAAACCAGGTCTAAACCAGGTCTAAACCAGGACTAAACCCGGACTAAACCAGGACTAAACCAGGTCTAAACCAGGTCTAAACCAGGACTAAACCAGGTCTAAACCAGGACTAAACCAGGTCTAAACCAGGTCTAAACCAGGTCTAAACCAGGTCTAAACCAGGTCTAAACCAGGACTAAACCAGGACTAAACCAGGACTAAACCAGGTCTAAACCAGGTCTAAACCAGGTCTAAACCAGGACTAAACCAGGACTAAACCAGGTCTAAACCAGGTCTAAACCAGGTCTAAACCAGGTCTAAACCAGGACTAAACCAGGTCTAAACCAGGACTAAACCAGGTCTAAACCAGGACTAAACCAGGACTAAACCAGGTCTAAACCAGGTCTAAACCAGGTCTAAACCAGGACTAAACCAGGTCTAAACCAGGTCTAAACCAGGTCTAAACCAGGACTAAACCAGGACTAAACCAGGTCTAAACCAGGTCTAAACCAGGTCTAAACAGAAATGACAAGTCTGTAGTTCTTTCTGCAAGCCTGATTCACCAGCCGGTTTCACTTGGGGGAAACCGTCATTAGGATTCCTTCGCTCGACGGTGGACGCGGACTTTTCTTTATTTAACCAGTCGCTGCTGTTTGGTGGTGACGTCTGTAATGCGCCGGACGCTCCGTGGAGTCCAAGTCATCGCCGACACAACAGCAAATCCCGTAGGAAAAAGGGCAACAACGTCTTTCCCCTCGATAAAATTCACCAAACGTTCTCTTTGTTCCGGCTTTGAATCCTCGATGTCGGGAATCGTCGCCGGCACAAAATGTTGGTGTTGGTCTCCATCCGTCTGGACGCTTTGTTTCCTGTTGGACACAAAAGGACCCAGAGGCGCTGCACTTTGACCTCTGGGCTTCTGGAGAATCGCCGTGTTCCCATTCCTCATCTCGTCGCCGGAGAGAAATTAAACTGAGCGGAGGCACTAGGTGGCGCCGGCCGCCTTATTTTTCTGCTCCTTTTCATTCACGTCGACGTATGAAGAAAAAAAAACTTCACTTGAAAACGATCACTTCATGACATCACAAGGCGGAACAGAGCGTTTTGAGAGTCGGAGATGCAGACGGACGAATAATAAAGTGTTACTCAGACTTGTGAATGAAATAAAACACAAGTCCAGGTCTGTTTTTGAGGAGGAAACAACTTTGTGTCACGACTTAAAGCTCACGAGAGTCAGTTTAGAGAAATACCGGATCTTTAAATTCTGACCGTTCCTTTGTAAAAACACTGAATCATCATCACGTGGGAAAAATCCATGAAAAACCTTCAGCCTTTATTTAATTAGAGACAGAAACGCGGAGGCGCCAGCAGGGGGCGCTGTGATGAGAGGAAGGAGGGAGGGAGAGAGGGGGAAAAAGAGAGGGAGGAAGGAGGATAGAGGGAATACAAAGCTTCAGTTTGAGGGAAGAGAGAGAAGAGAGGAGAGGAGGAGAAAGAGAGAAGAGAGGAGAAAGAGAGAGGAGAGGAGGAGAAAGAGAGAGGAGAGGAGGAGAAAGAGAGAAGAGAGGAGAGGAGGAGAAAGAGAGAAGAGAGGTGAGGAGGAGAAAGAGAGAAGAGAGGAGAGGGGGAGAAAGAGAGAAGAGAAGAGAGGAGGAGAAAGAGAGAAGAGAGGAGAGGGGGAGAAAGAGAGAAGAGAGGAGAAAGAGAGAAGAGAGGAGGAGAAAGAGAGAAGAGAGGAGAGGAGGAGAAAGAGAGAAGAGGGAAAAGAGGGGGAGAGATGAGAGAGAAGAAGAGAGGAGAGGCAGGAGGGCGAAGAGAGAGAAACAAGAGGAGTGGAGAGAGAGAAGAGGGTGACACAGGGAAGAGAGCGAGAGAAAAGAGAGGAGAAAGAGAGAAGAGATAAAAGGAGGAAAATAAGAGGAGAGAGAGAATAGAGAGGAGGGAGGAGATGAGAAAGAGAGGAGAGGAGAAAAAGAGGAGGGAGGGGAGGAGAAAGAGAGGAGAGAGAGAAGAGGGAGGAGAAAGAGGGGAGAGAGAAGAGAGAGGGGAGTCAAAAGGAGGGAGAAAATGGAAGGGAGAGGAAAGAGAGGAGGGAGGAGAGGAGAAAGAGGAGAGAGGAGTGGGGGAAAGAAAAGGGAGGAGAGGGGGAGAGAGAGGAGAGGAAGAGAGAAGGAGAGAGAAGAGGGAGGAGAAAACCGAGGAGAGAGAAAGACAGAGAGAGAAGGAGGAGAGGGGAGAGAGAGAGAAGGAGAGGGAGAAGAAAGAGTGAGAGAAGGACGGGAAATAGGGGGAGAGAGAAGGATAGACAGACTTAAGTAAAGGAAGGAGAAGAGAGAGATAGATGAGAGGGGAAGAAGAGTGAGAGAGGAGAAACGGGGAGAGGGAGAGAGAGAGAAGGGGACAGGGGATAGGCACAGTGAGAAGAGAGAGAGCGAGGAGAGAGAGAAAGAGAGATGGAGAAAGAGTGAGAGAGAGAGAGAAGTACAGTGCGGAGAGAGAGAAGGAGATAAGGAGCTGAAGAGGGAGAGAAATCGAGGGAAATAGAAGAGAGGGGATGGCGAGGACGAGAGAGACAGAGGAGAGGGAGAAGCGAGTGAGAGGAGAGAGAGAGAAGGAGGGAAAGAGGAGGGAAGGAGAGGAAGAGAGGGAGAAAAGGAGGAGGAGAGAAATGAGGCAGAACTCTGGTTATCGGGGATCAGATCCAAACCTTCCTCGATGGATTTAAACTTCTTCTAATAAAACTTCATCCGTCTCTTTTAGCGCTTTTCTGACACTTAAAGGTTCACTCTGGAACTTTTCTCGTGGCGGAGGATAAATATCACGTCTGCTCGGCTCCATGGAGACGTGCTCGGAATATTCCACAGTATTTAAAGCTCCTGTATCACACAAAATGGACTCTCGCCAACTTTAAAGATCGGAAAACAGCGTAACACGGGCCCTTTGGCAGTATCTGACGTATCTGTCGCCATGGAGACAAACGCGTAACGCCACCAGACCCATCGTCGCAGCTCGGATCTGTGGAGAGGCGATCCCGACTCACTCTCTAAGAATGCAGGTTTTCCAATGTACTTTTTTAAAGCAATAACGCGTCATAATAATTCAATAAAAGCAAGATAGTTACGTTTAATGCTTTACTGCGGAACATTCCAGGCCAATCAATCGTCAGACATCTCCATAGTGACAAGCGGATGTCAGCGGAAGGAGCAGTTCTGTTCTGAATGCCTCAAATTTTCTATTTTGCACAAACGTTTTCGCAGTATTTTTTTTCTTTCAGTATTTGATGAAATTGTTTTCTCTATTTTCTGTCATTTATTAAAGATAAAGAAGAGTTTTTGTAGAAATCTTACGCCTACACCCAAGTCCCTCACTATTGCTGATACAACACCGCCCCCTGGTGGTCGAATGAAATCAAGTCAGCTTCATTTTTCTCAGCAGTGTAAAATAATATTGCCTTTTTTGTGAGTAAAAGTAAAGATACACGGTTAAAATGTACTAAGTTACAAGTACAAGTTCCGCCGCCAAAGCTGTAAAAAGTGCACAAGGAAAATACTCCTCAAAGTACAAGTTGTGAGTACTTTTTAACCGCTTTTCGAAGCATTATAGAGCACCTGTATGTTCCCTGAGCTCTGTCCAATCAGAGCGGGCGATGCTGTGATGTGTTTGGCGGTACAAAAGAAGCAGAGAGGAGAGTGTCGTGGATTGGGACAGTGGGACTTGTGCTGTACTCAGTCACTCACCTTATATCACTTTAAATGGAACTGACCCGAACCCCAAACCCCACTCTAACTCAGACATTTTTCTTTCTTTCTTTTTTTAAGTGCCCTCTTCCTACACCCTAATCATGCGTGTGTGACCCTCGTGCTTTTTGGACATGTTTGGGGCGTGACATTTGATTTATTTCTGGGGAAGTTGGAGAAGCGCAGATTTGAACAGTTGGCAAAGCTCTGGCGCATCCCTGGTCTCTGGTCACTGTGGTCATACCTCATGTCAAAGCCTGATCCCGTCAGATCTCAGGAGCTCAGCAGGGCCTGGTCAGGACTCGGATGGGAAACCACTGGGAATTCCAGGTGCCACAGGGGGGCGCCAGTCACAAAACTGACTTCGTTGTGTCCTTAGGCAAGACACTTCACCCACATTGCCTCGTGTGACAGTGGTGTGTGTGTGAGCGATGGTCTGAGGGGCAGATTGGAGCCTCACTTCTGTCAGTCTGCCCCAGGGCAGCTGTGGCTACAATAGTCGCTTCCACCACCGGGTCTGGAGTGAAGGAAAAATGCTCTGTAAAGCGTCTCTGAGTGTCCAGAAAAGCGCTACATAAAACTGATGCATTCTTCTTCTTCTTATTGTTATTACGGGCGAGTCACTTCACGTCAGTTCACTTCCCGGCCACTAGGAGCACCGCTTTGTGATACTAATAGGCCCTTCACCGGGGTCTGGGGCTCGGGCCTAATTACATTACAAGAAATGTAAATGGTCCCATTTTTATAAAGTGCTTTTCCACCTTCAAGGCTCAAAGTGCTTTAGGTCAAGACAAAACTCACCTGCGTAGACCGGGTGTGAGGGGAGTGGCTGGAATCGCACTGCCATCCTGTGGGGCAGTGGATTTGACCAATGATGTTCACATCGAGAGCAGGATTTGAACCACCAACCTTCAGATCAGTGGGCAAACGCTCTGCCCACTGAGCCGCTGTGGCCCCAAAGTACAAGCACAGGCTTAAAGTTCTCCTCTAATCCAGTTTACGTCAGTACTCGCAGGATTAGCGCGACGGTTAAAGGTGCACTGATGTTATCGCTTTGTCTGGAATGTCTCACGGTGCGGCATTAAACCTTTCTATCTTGATGGAGACCAAACCAGAAGCGAGTTACAGGTCAGATCTGTGGCGTGGCATCAGGGTTTGTGTGCAGAGAAGTGTGTCCATGTGTGTGTGACGCCGTAGTGCCCCTGAATGCAGAGACATGCTCCTGTTTGTTTACAGCAGAACAGGAAAAACAACAGGCAGGATGAGGCATTCCCAAACTGGGGTCTGAATCCACATTTGGTTCCCAAAGATTCTCAGAGGGTCCCCAGGGTTTTCAGAAAAAAGGTACAAACAACATTATACACAATTTAATGGAAAGAAAGCATTCATTACTTCTATTAAGTCTTTTATAACAAGTGCTGTTCTATAACATCTTTATTAAGCATAAAACTAAATCTATTTTCCTCATAAACATGTGTAAAAACCACTGGACACTGCTAATATGTGTGAGGTCCCCATCAGGGGCCCAAACCATGAAGCTAAATATGACTCTGTACTCAATCCATGTTTTAGTCTCAGTGTAGTTCTCTCCTCCCTTCAGACTGATTTAAGGCAGAGTCCCACCAGCAATCTGAGCACAACTGAAGGAGCCGCTTGGTTTGCTGTTCCACAGTAAAGTCCACAGCCCAAAAGCAGGAGGCTGAAGCAAGATTTGATGTGTGCCCACCCCCACACAGCTTCACGTTTACCACTGCAAGTCACTCAGCGTACAGTTCAAATGAAATGTGCAGATCCATCCAGAACATTCACTGCATGTTCCATTCTCTTCTTCCATGAGTTTAACCACTACAATATTGGAGACAAGTTGTCAGTGGAGCACAGAGACGTATTTGAGGCCAAAGGCTTCACAGGCTTCAGACTTGGACTATTGAGTGAGTTGTCCTTTGCTTGTGAGCAGTGCTCCTTCACTCACGTCCAGAGAACACAGGGAACAGGACTTGAGCTTGAAGCACAGCACTCTTCTGCTGTGGACCTTTTCTTCTCTTGAACGTCTGCTCTGCTCCTCTGTGTTTCCCACACCACTTTTCTTCATTGAAAACAGTGGTCAGGTAAAGTGCATTATTGATCCAGAACATTTAGGATGAAACTCTTCACAGATCACATCTAATGGCAGCTGGTGTTTGAAGAGCTCAGCTCAGAGCTCCAGGGTTTGCTCCACACTGACACACTTCACACAGTGTTGTACAGTAAGAACTGGAATCATTCATTCTGAACCGAATCTGTGCTGACAACAAATATGAAACCTTTATGTGTCCATTTTATATTGTGACTGAGCTCATATTTACAGACAGTTCTTCAGTGGAAGGAGGAAGTTTAGATGACACAGAGTTTTCTTTGGATAAAATGCAGCGTTTGTGTTTGTGTCTCTGGCTGTCAGGATGCTGCACACGACACTAAACATCTTCAGGGTCAGAACCTGCGGAGAAACAGAAATGATTCAATTCAACCTGTTCACACCAGGACTAAACCAGGACTAAACCAGGACTAAACCAGGACTAAACCAGGACTAAACCTGGACTGAACCTGGACTAAACCTGGACTAAACCAGGACTAAACCAGGTCTAAACCAGGACTAAACCAGGACTAAACCAGGACTAAACCAGGACTAAACCAGGACTAAACCAGGACTAAACCAGGACTAAACCAGGACTAAACCTGGACTAAACCTGGACTAAACCAGGACTAAACCAGGACTAAACCAGGACTAAACCAGGACTAAACCAGGACTAAACCAGGACTAAACCAGGACTGAACCAGGACTAAACCAGGACTGAACCAGGATTGAACCAGGACTAAACCAGGACTAAACCAGGACTAATCCAAGACTAAACCAGGACTAAACCAGGACTAAACCAGGACTAAAACTGGACTAAACCAGCACTAAACCAAGACTAATCCAAGACTAAACCGGACTAAACCAGGACTAAACCAGGACTAAACCAGGCCTAAACCTGGACCAAACCAGGACTAAACCAGGACTAAACCAGCACTGAACCGGCACTAAACTGGGACGAAACCTGGACTAAACCTGGACTAAACCAGGACTAAACCTGGACTAAACCAGGATTAAACCAGGACTAAAAAGGACTAAACCTGGACTAAACCTGGACTAAACCAGGACTAATTCAAGACTAAACCAGGACTAAACCAGGACTAAACCTGGACTAAACCTGGACTAAACCGGACTAAACTGGGACGAAACCTGGACTAAAACAGGACTAAACCTGGACTAAAGAAGGACTAAACCAGGACTAAACAAGAACTAAATCTGGACTAAACCAGGACTAAACCAGGACTAAACCAAGATTAAACCTGGACTAAACTAGGACTAAACCTGGACTAAACCTGGACTAAACCAGGACTTAACCAGGACTAAACCAGGACTAAACCAGGACTAAACCAGGACTAAATCAGGACTAAACCAGGACTAAACCAGGACTAAAAAAGGACTAAACCTGGACTAAACCAGGAGTAAACCAGGACTAAACCAGGACTAAAAAAGGACTAAATCAGATGTCTGTTCCACCTTGTGATGTCATGTGGTGATACAGGAAGTGTTCCACTGTGTTTTTAAGCCTCATGTAGACTGTGCATGTCTCATAAAATAAAATCAATAAATAAAAGTAGAGCCGCTCCATGAGTCCGTTTGAGGACAGAAGGAAATGTGTGCGACTGCTCCAGGCTCAAAACAGCCCCATAAAGTCACTACTCACCTCAGTGTCTCCAGTCGACAGTGACGACTCTGTTTAAGCTCCAGCAGCTCCTCCACATCTGACTCACTCAGTCTGTTACCATCCAGATCCAGTTCTGTGAGATGTGAGGGGTTGGACTTCAGAGCTGAGGCCAGAGAGGAACAGCTCCTCTTTGACAAACAACAGCTCAACAATCTGAATAAAGAAAACATGATGTGTTCAAGTCCAGACAAATATAAACTGTGTTTACAGAGACTTTGTGAAGGATCAAATAAATCCAGGATAATATTCATACTAAAAAGATGAAAAGCCTGAGAACTGTTCTAAACGTGGTCACATATTTCCTGGTCCATTTACATCAACAGTTCGTCCCATCATGAGTTTGTCAGAGCATCATTTAAGGAGACTGTAAATATTGATACTGAAGTCCAAATGTTCCAGAACAATTCTCCCCGTTGAGCCCGGAGTCATTCTTGGACCAGTCCTTTTGACTTCTACTCCAGGAAAATCATTTACAAGTAACAGTGCTCTGACTTCAAGAGGACGGAGGGTTCACTCCCTTTCTCGTCTCCATGGAAATGTTATTCAACTGTTCCACGTTAAGGCATTAAACTTATCTATCGCCATGGAGACGAGCAGGGCACAAGCCAAATTACAGGTCAGATTGTAACAAATATTTTCTTGTTGAACCCATTTTTAATTCATGTCAACTTTTTAAATGAGACCGATTTACCTGCATCATCAGGAACAATGAAGAATATTTAGATGTAAATGAGTTCTTTCTAAACTGTAAGTGAAACCAGTGTTTTATTTTGTCAGTGTTCTACAAGCACAGGTGGGTAGTTCTCACTTAGATTTACTTGTGTTTCCTTTTATAGGATTTTCTTTTGTTTCCTAATCATCTTATTGAGCCAAACATTGACTTCTCCTTGAGTAATATTTGTATTAAAGTCACAGTGCTCTTTCTTAGCTCAGAGTTTGGATTCCTCTTCTCACTGTTCCATGTTTAGAAGTGACTAAAGTTTGATGTTGACAATATGAAATGATTTGTAAAGATGTTTCTTGCCCCTTCAGATATGATGAAGTGTTTGTAATATTTATGGTCTGTTTTGGAAATAGCAGAATAAACACTTTTGTCTGTGACATTCACTTCCAATTATAAATCTACATTTATCTCCAGACAATTCCTCTGTTCCACTGACTGAAGAGCAGGAGTTTCCTCAAATATCTTCACTCTTACTCCAGTCATTTTTGGACCACCACTTTTTACTTCGACTTGAGTAATGTCATCTAAAAGTAACAGTACTTTTACTCGAGTACAATCATCTGCTACTCTACCATCTCTGAGTCCAAGTCCAGAGTAAATACTAGAGCTTATTATGGCCGAGCTCTTTAGTGAAAGCTCTGAAACACGACACAAGTAAGAGACAGAACTGACCTGAGAGTCTCCAGTCGACAGTCTGGACTCTGCAGAAAACCACACAGATGAGACACTCCTGAATCACACAGGTTTGAGTTACCGGCCAGGTCCAGTTCTGTGAGATGTGAGGTTGGACTTCAGAGCTGAGGCCAGAGAGGAACAGCTCATCTCTGACAAACCACAGCGCCACAATCTGAATAAAGAAAACATGATGTGGTTATACATCTTATATGACACTTTTTCTCCAGTGTTAACACACTATTTGTCATTCACTGCACCAAGTCCCCACAGCTTCAACTCATTTGTCCAAAACATGACTTTAGTTCAGCCCTTGAACACATGTGAATAAAGAACACATGATGTGCTTCACGTCCATAGAAATATAGATGCTGCTTATAGAGACACTGTGAAGAATCAAATAAAGACATGATAATAAAGCATGAATAATAATACAAACATATGAAAAGCATCACTGAACATGGAGTCCAGTCTTTTGGGGTTTAGCGTTTAATACATGTTTACTTGAGTTTATTGGGCCTGATCATATTATGTGCACGAGCAAAATGCAAAAGAAAAACAAACATTGTCCCATGAAAATGGATCAAATCCTTCAACTGTGGAAAGGAACATTTTTGACCTTATATGGAAAAGTCTCCATTGTGGTTCCTCAGTTTCTATATTTGTTTCTGTCAGTTTAATAAATCAAGTTTAATAAAGCTTTAAACTGCTCCACTCAGAAGCTTTATGTTTGTCCTTAAAAGCATCAGTGGTTCCCGAGCTTTATTTAAATACAGAGGCTACACAAGGATTTTGTTGGATAAAACATTTAGTACGGCAGAAAAACTGTATCCCTTCTTACAACTGATGCCCTCCCACTTTTTATACGCGGACAATTAGATTGAAATATATGGAGCTTTATAAAAAGAATGTCTGCATTCATGGTGCTGCTTCCAATTTGATAAACCTGAAAAAAGAGACGACATTTTACAACAGATCAGATGGTTCAGTTCAAATATTGTAATGGATGGAAAAGCTTAGTTTGTTGTAAAAATGTTTGAAAAGAGCTTTCTTTTTGTAAATGACCAAACCCATGAGAATGGAAAGGTCCTGGAATATGAGGAACTCATCTGTGTTTATGGTGATGTTTGTTCATGTCACAGAATCAAATCATCACAGCACTGGGAAAGAAAATGGAAGAAACTCAGACATTTCATGAACTCTGAGTTTGTAAAACATCAACGAAACATAAACATTCACATTGGAGAAAAGGAATCCAAATAAAGCAACAAAGAAATCCATTTGACTGAACAGACAAATGCCTAAAGATGATCCCTTCTAATACTTTCAGAAAGTGGGAGGACAAAGTGGATTGGCCTTTACCATGGGAGTGGAGATTTCACTGAATTTACACAACCAATGTTGATGTGCAAAACACATGTTTTCAAGTCCAAATGATCTAAAATTGAGTTCAAAATGTGGAATATGACAGAGCCTGATGAATGGAGCTTTGCTGTTTGGAAGTGGAGTCCACTGAACACAAAAAGTGAAATGTCGTCCACCTGCTGGATGCAAACTGGACTTTGTTTTGGTTCCACTTTAAGAGCCTGATGTGTGTCAACGTTTATCACACATCGTTTTTCAAATGCATTATTTTTATTATTTTGCAATGTCATATTTAATAAAAACAATCACGTTGAGGGCTGTGATGGACATTTCTTACTTTGTCAAGCTAAAGAATGTATTGTTTGGGTTTATATAATTAGTAAGTCCCAAAGTGCTAAAGTATCTCTGTGTTCATGGTCACAGTGGTGTGATCTGCTGTATCTGGGCTTCTTAAGACAGGACATTATGTTCAGTCCTTTTCTATCAGGGTTAAAACAACAGGTTGTTGTTTTATTCATTCTCATCATTTAGAATTATTGGTCCACTTGAGTTCATCTAATCGATGCCCCAGTTTAACCCAGATAAATCGTCTCCTTTTGAGAACTGTTTAGATACTGTAGTATGTTTTACCTCATGTTGATGTTATGACGTTTGTCGACTGTAGAAGAGCCTGTTTTTGTTTTGCCGTTCATTCAGATTAGGGAGAGACGGACCTTGTGTGAGGGACAGAAGGTTTCTTTTCTACTTTCTCTGTAATTGTGCACAATTGCTTTAATAAATCCAGACTCTTTGATTGAAGACAACTTCTCTCCAGTTTTTATTCTTCTCAGATTTAAAAATCCACAACGGGGCATTAAAGCACATTTCTGTGCACCTGAAATTCATTTGGCTATAAAAAATCTGAGGATTCATATTTGTCTAACTTTTTTTATTTGCTCAACCAACATCTCACCTTTTGATTCATATTTTAACCTTTGTATTTTAAATATTTTAAGCCTTTATTTCTCAACATTTAGTCATAAAGTCGCTGCATTTCACAGTTCAAATAAGACAAAAAGTGGAATATTTTCTCTTCAGTTGATGCAGCCTGGATGTTTTTGGTGCTGGTTGTTAAACTCTGGTGTGTGTCAGAGATTTGCAGCATCAGTTCTTTATTTGCACTCATAGTTTTGTTGCAGAGTTAAATAAAGCGGTTGTGGGAGCTCTGTACAAAAGTGCCCATTGGAACCCATTCAAACCAGTGTTTTTGAACCTGCTGTAAGAAGACGTCCTGAAACGTGCATCTCCACTTTCTCTACATCGTCTGAACCCTCTGGCTTTAAACCAATGTTCTGAGGGACTTTTTTGCTCTTCACATCATTTCTTGGATATTTAGCGTAATGTAAATAAAAGGCGACTTTTCCCACTGAATCCCACACAAAACCTGCTGCAAACATCATATATGAAACTATAGGCCACTTTGTTCATATATTTTTACACCAACATGTCTTCTTTTATAATCCTTTAAAAACAGAATTCTCTGAGCCTTTTAATAATGATAATAATGATTCATTTGATTTCTGGAGCCTTTTGGCCACATTTGGGACATTTTGTATTTGGGATCATATATTTCATACTTGTGTTGTTGCCCCTTCATATGTACCTATCTTACACCGAGCTCATCAAAAACTCATGTTTACAGAAAAATACTGTCTTCCACACTTCCTCCACTCTGAGCCCAGAGAGAGTCACTGCCCAAACTAAACTAAGGCTTTTGGACAGAATGAAACAGTCTGATATTTTCCATAAGTGTTTGGAGGAGCAGCTTTAGGACGTATCTGATACTGAACCTCTGCTGTTCTTCCAAATCCATGGAGTAAAAGTCAAAGACTCTGTCTCTGTTCTCTGGGACTCCTGCAGCTCCACAAACACTCACCCAGTCACATCCACCTGACGTCATGGAGCCCTGAGGGGAGGGGCTAGGGCCAATGTCCCCAATGCAAAATGAGATGCATTTCACCCACTGACCATATAAGGTCCAAATGACTTCATCGTTCAGAAAAGATGTCAGAAAACTCATTTGAAGTCAGAGGGTTCAGCAAATATCTCACACTCACACATTTCATGCTTTACACTTTGTACAACGGCAGGTGGAAAAATAGTGATTCAAATGGAAGTCAATGGATCATTTTGTGCTCCAGGGCCACAAAGGCAGTATCTTTCCTGGCACGAATCAGGATTTAATTCAGGATTTTAAACTGTCCCATAAATGTTCATCAAAACTTTAATGGATCAAATTCACTTTTCAGTATTGAGGTAACAAATATTTTCTTGTTGAACCCATTTTTAATGCATGTCAACTTTTTAAATGAGACCGATTTACCTGCATCATCAGGAACAATGAAGAATATTTAGATGTAAATGAGTTCTTTCTAAACTGTAAGTGAAACCAGTGTTTTATTTTGTCAGTGTTCTACAAGCACAGGTGGGTAGTTCTCACTTAGATTTACTTGTGTTTCCTTTTATAGGATTTTCTTTTGTTTCCTAATCATCTTATTGAGCCAAACATTGACTTCTCCTTGAGTAATATTTGTATTAAAGTCACAGTGCTCTTTCTTAGCTCAGAGTTTGGATTCCTCTTCTCACTGTTCCATGTTTAGAAGTGACTAAAGTTTGATGTTGACAATATGAAATGATTTGTAAAGATGTTTCTTGCCCCTTCAGATATGATGAAGTGTTTGTAATATTTATGGTCTGTTTTGGAAATAGCAGAATAAACACTTTTGTCTGTGACATTCACTTCCAATTATAAATCTACATTTATCTCCAGACAATTCCTCTGTTCCACTGACTGAAGAGCAGGAGTTTCCTCAAATATCTTCACTCTTACTCCAGTCATTTTTGGACCACCACTTTTTACTTCTACTTGAGTAATGTCATCTAAAAGTAACAGTACTTTTACTCGAGTACAATCATCTGCTACTCTACCATCTCTGAGTCCAAGTCCAGAGTAAATACTAGAGCTTATTATGGCCGAGCTCTTTAGTGAAAGCTCTGAAACACGACACAAGTAAGAGACAGAACTGACCTGAGAGTCTCCAGTCGACAGTCTGGACTCTGCAGAAAACCACACAGACGAGACACTCCTGAATCACACAGGTCTGAGTTACCGGCCAGGTTCAGTTCTGTGAGATGTGAGGGTTGGACTTCAGAGCTGAGGCCAGAGAGGAACAGCTCATCTCTGACAAACCACAGTCCTCCAATCTGAATAAAGAAAACATGATGTGGTTATACATCTTATATGACACTTTTTCTCCAGTGTTAACACACTATTTGTCATTCACTGCACCAAGTCCCCACAGCTTCAACTCATTTGTCCAAAACATGACTTTAGTTCAGCCCTTGAACACATGTGAATAAAGAACACATGATGTGCTTCACGTCCATAGAAATATAGATGCTGCTTATAGAGACACTGTGAAGAATCAAATAAAGACATGATAATAAAGCATGAATAATAATACAAACATATGAAAAGCATCACTGAACATGGAGTCCAGTCTTTTGGGGTTTAGCGTTTAATACATGTTTACTTGAGTTTATTGGGCCTGATCATATTATGTGCACGAGCAAAATGCAAAAGAAAAACAAACATTGTCCCATGAAAATGGATCAAATCCTTCAACTGTGGAAAGGAACATTTTTGACCTTATATGGAAAAGTCTCCATTGTGGTTCCTCAGTTTCTATATTTGTTTCTGTCAGTTTAATAAATCAAGTTTAATAAAGCTTTAAACTGCTCCACTCAGAAGCTTTATGTTTGTCCTTAAAAGCATCAGTGGTTCCCGAGCTTTATTTAAATACAGAGGCTACACAAGGATTTTGTTGGATAAAACATTTAGTACGGCAGAAAAACTGTATCCCTTCTTACAACTGATGCCCTCCCACTTTTTATACGCGGACAATTAGATTGGAAATATATGGAGCTTTATAAAAGAATGTCTGCATTCATGGTGCTGCTTCCAATTTGATAAACCTGAAAAAAGAGACGACATTTGACAACAGATCAGATGGTTCAGTTCAAATATTGTAATGGATGGAAAAGCTTAGTTTGTTGTAAAAATGTTTGAAAAGAGCTTTCTTTTTGTAAATGACCAAACCCATGAGAATGGAAAGGTCCTGGAATATGAGGAACTCATCTGTGTTTATGGTGATGTTTGTTCATGTCACAGAATCAAATCATCACAGCACTGGGAAGAAAATGGAAGAAACTCAGACATTTCATGAACTCTGAGTTTGTAAAACATCAACGAAACATAAACATTCACATTGGAGAAAAGGAATCCAAATAAAGCAACAAAGAAATCCATTTGACTGAACAGACAAATGCCTAAAGATGATCCCTTCTAATACTTTCAGAAAGTGGGAGGACAAAGTGGATTGGCCTTTACCATGGGAGTGGAGATTTCACTGAATTTACACAACCAATGTTGATGTGCAAAACAGAGAATTGTGTTTTAGAGAAAACCAGATTGACGACATTACACTGGGAGAATTCTATCCCAAAGTTTTTTCTGCTACTTTAAACATTTGAACATTTTCAGCCTCTGTGTAAATCAGGAGTTTTGGACCAGTGCACTACATCGTTGCTGATGACACTTATGGAAGTCCCTGTTGTGATGTCATGATCTCCAATCAGGAAGTCACATTTTAAAGGTCAAAAAATGGCCCTACTGGGAGGAGTCCCATGAGAACCTTCTGAACAAACTTGAATGTGCCTAAAACGTGTCAAATCTTCACATAATGATAAGTGTCTTTAGTAACATGAGGACTCCAACCTGCTCTATGCACTTCAACTTTCTTTCACTTTTTCTGTCCAACTGTACAGTGTAAAAACACTTCAAGTGCAGATGATACTTTATTCAGAACTACTGCAAGTGACTTTGGCCTTTGTTTACTTTGGTGTTGCTTTGGAACTGTTAAGTAGAACTACATACTTGTGTCACTTCTGTTTTCTACAGTTTAGAGCCATGATCCATTCACATTTGTGTCTGCACTTTTGTTCAAAACAAAGTCAAATGATCCAGTGTGAAATGACTCAGAATATAGGACAAACTGTAAGAAACAGATTGTATGAATCTATTACAATTACACTGATTTAATTCAGGATTTTAAACTGTCCCATAAATGTTAATGAAAAGTTAAATGGATCAAATTCACTTTTCAGTATTGAGGTAACAAATATTTTCTTGTTGAACCCATTTTTAATGCATGTCAACTTTTTAAATGAGACCGATTTACCTGCATCATCAGGAACAATGAAGAATATTTAGATGTAAATGAGTTCTTTCTAAACTGTAAGTGAAACCAGTGTTTTATTTTGTCAGTGTTCTACAAGCACAGGTGGGTAGTTCTCACTTAGATTTACTTGTGTTTCCTTTTATAGGATTTTCTTTTGTTTCCTAATCATCTTATTGAGCCAAACATTGACTTCTCCTTGAGTAATATTTGTATTAAAGTCACAGTGCTCTTTCTTAGCTCAGAGTTTGGATTCCTCTTCTCACTGTTCCATGTTTAGAAGTGACTAAAGTTTGATGTTGACAATATGAAATGATTTGTAAAGATGTTTCTTGCCCCTTCAGATATGATGAAGTGTTTGTAATATTTATGGTCTGTTTTGGAAATAGCAGAATAAACACTTTTGTCTGTGACATTCACTTCCAATTATAAATCTACATTTATCTCCAGACAATTCCTCTGTTACACTGACTGAAGAGCAGGAGTTTCCTCAAATATCTTCACTCTTACTCCACTCATTTTTGGACCACCACTTTTTACTTCTACTTGAGTAATGTCATCTAAAAGTAACAGTACTTTTACTCGAGTACAATCATCTGCTACTCTACCATCTCTGAGTCCAAGTCCAGAGTAAATACTAGAGCTTATTATGGCCGAGCTCTTTAGTGAAAGCTCTGAAACACGACACAAGTAAGAGACAGAACTGACCTGAGAGTCTCCAGTCGACAGTCTGGACTCTGCAGAAAACCACACAGATGAGACACTCCTGAATCACACAGGTTTGAGTTATCGCCCAGCCCCAGTTCTGTGAGATGTGAGGGGTTGGACTTCAGAGCTGAGGCCAGAGAGGAACAGCTCATCTCTGACAAACCACAGCGCCTCAATCTGAATAAAGAAAACATGATGTGGTTATACATCTTATATGACACTTTTTCTCCAGTGTTAACACACTATTTGTCATTCACTGCACCAAGTCCCCACAGCTTCAACTCATTTGTCCAAAACATGACTTTAGTTCAGCCCTTGAACACATGTGAATAAAGAACACATGATGTGCTTCACGTCCATAGAAATATAGATGCTGCTTATAGAGACACTGTGAAGAATCAAATAAAGACATGATAATAAAGCATGAATAATAATACAAACATATGAAAAGCATCACTGAACATGGAGTCCAGTCTTTTGGGGTTTAGCGTTTAATACATGTTTACTTGAGTTTATTGGGCCTGATCATATTATGTGCACGAGCAAAATGCAAAAGAAAAACAAACATTGTCCCATGAAAATGGATCAAATCCTTCAACTGTGGAAAGGAACATTTTTGACCTTATATGGAAAAGTCTCCATTGTGGTTCCTCAGTTTCTATATTTGTTTCTGTCAGTTTAATAAATCAAGTTTAATAAAGCTTTAAACTGCTCCACTCAGAAGCTTTATGTTTGTCCTTAAAAGCTCCACAAACTCTCTCACAGTCACATCCACCTGACTAAACTAAGGCTTTTGGACAGAATGAAACAGTCTGATATTTTCCATAAGTGTTTGGAGGAGCAGCTTTAGGACGTATCTGATACTGAACCTCTGCTGTTCTTCCAAATCCATGGAGTAAAAGTCAAAGACTCTGTCTCTGTTCTCTGGGACTCCTGTATTTTCCAATAATAATTCTAATATTCCATAATCCTGGAGGCATCCACCTGTGTGGGACCAAATGCGGTGGAAACCCGGGAGACGAGAATATGAGCGCTCGGCTGTAGCAGCGGTGGAAATTCGTACCTCAGGTGAGTCCGTGGTATCGGACTGGCGGGACAGGCGGGAGCGGGTGTGAGCAGGGGAGAGCAGCGGTCAGTGGGTCTGCTGTGGGATGGGGAGTGCATGAGATACACACTGGTCTGCTGCGTAATGGGAGGCAAACGAACAGAGGAAGGCAGAGAAAACTCAACAGGATGAGGTGTGTGGGCGTGCACGGGCTGACGGGGGAGGGGCGTACGGAGGGTTCCAAACACAAACTCAGACAGTTCTGTCACGGCCCGTCCAAAATCCTCTATTCCTGGGGCCTCTAGTGGTGCGGACTTGCATCATGGGGCTCCGGAGCTGTTTTACTGGACACATATTTCATTGTGTTGTGTGGCCTGTTTTAAGTGAGCTGAATTTCACTTTTACTCTTCAGTCTGGGGTTGACCACAGTCCGTCATGTGACCTCCTCATATTTCAGCTTCTATTCACCATTGCGGCGTCGCCATCATGATTCTGGTTGTATTATTTTGTACGGGGCTGCCGATCTTTACAGCAGATGAGTTCAAACAGACCGTAAAGCCGCTTCAGAGAATCGGTGCAGTGTGACTTGTTGCTGCACATGAACATTGAACATTTTGCACAAATTAACTGACTTCACGTCATATTTAAGATGCAAAACATTTCCCAAATTCTCCATTGTCGTGGGACCTCATCCAAATCTATACGGCCCTGAGGTCTGAGGGCAGCTCCAGATCGTGGGCCCTAAGAGCAGACGTAAAACCAGGGAGACCGGCTCTTCTCTGTGGTCGGCCCCAAACTGAGCTTCATTTTAGACTATTTCTCTCACTCTTGGTCTGTTTTTCTTATTATTGTTTGAGGACTTGTGGAGCATGACGGAGAAATACTTGACTTTTGTTTTTCAGTCTGATTCTATGAGCAGCATTTGGAAATGGATTTTTATAAATATCCTACTGAAATAAATCAAACAGAAAGAATGTTGTGGATTGGTGTAACTGTCCTGGTGGGAAGTGTCTGAATGTTTGAAAAATGTGTCTGAATGTTGAAAAAGATTTTTGTGATGTATTTTAAACATTTTTATGATTTTTTTTTTTTACTTTTGTGTGAGAAAGTCTCAAATTCTCATTACCGCAACACAAAGTGAGTTCTTAATTTCTCTAATAAAAATGTTGTTTGAATCATTTCAAAAGCTGATTATTAACAGACATGGTTAGAACACATTATACCAATAAAAAGTTGCATTTAAATGCTTTTTAAATGTATTCATTTTTGTAAATATATCTCATTACCCAAACACACTTGGTAACATGCACTCTGTTTTTTTAATATATTTTCTAGAAACAGTGTTTTTCTTTTTATATTTTGCCTGACTAAAAATAACTATTAGTCTTCATTATGTGTATTCTTAAAAATGAATTAGAATTATCTTTTGATAATATAATTTAAGATATGACACATGTTGCGGTAATGAGACTGGCATTTCGGAAATGAGCATCTGTGTTTCGGAGATGAGGCGTCTGTTGATTTCATGTCAGTGACACACAAAAATGTCAAAGTCTATGTTTTTGAAATATTGATAATAATGAGTCCTATCAGTGCACTGTAAGAGATTAGTGCAGGGCTCTAGACTAACTTTTTGCACTGGTTGCACTGGTGCCTACCTTTTTTTCTTGGGTGCACCAACAGTAACGTTAGGTGCACACATATTTGAATAATAATAATAACCTCACATTTTTTTAGTCGCACATTTGAGAAATTACATTGCATTTGAGACCAAATGAGTCACACTCTCTTTTACATATTAATCAAAAAATAATAAAATAAAGTCCTATAATTACCGTATTTTCCGGACTATAAGCCGCTACTTTTTTCCCAGGCTTTGAACCATGCGGCTTTTACAAAGGAGCAGCTAATCTGTGGATTTTTCTTCCACCGCTAGGGGGCTCTAACCCGAATTTCAAAAACAAGATAGACAGAAAATTAATACAAAGAAGAATACACTACTTTTTGTTTAGCAGATATAACACGCACGACAAATTACTAACTGATAATTATTTTCAAATCCTCACCCCTTCATCATGAAAAGCACGAAGGAGTTTGTATGATGCAAGTTTTAAGTTGAAGGCATCGATCTTGCTCCAGGAAGGAAACGGCTGTAGAGCCCTGCACCCGCGGGACCCGCGGGACCAACACAAAACAGTGCGGCGCGGGACACATTCTGAAAGTTTAATGCGGGCGGGAGCGCGACCGCACGACGCGGGAGCGGGACTGAAGAATGTGGGAGTGGGCGGGAGCGGGGCTGAAAATTGTGTCCCGTGCAGACCTCTACCTGCTGCTGCACTAAGCTCGGGTCAATGGTTTCAGCGAAGATGATTAAAGTAACTTGTGGTTTCACTGCACAGGAGAAATGAAGGTCAATTACCGGTTCTTTTCTGTTTTTGACCTGTTTTAATCAGCACAGTTTCTGCCGTGTTAAAAGGCACTGTTCAGAAAGAATCTGTTCAGGTACATAAATGTACATTTACAGTACAAAATCGTTCTGTATGTGCAGTAAATATCTCATTTTTCAACATAGATATCAGCGGCTTATAGCCCGGTTGCGGCTTGTATATACTTTTTTTTTTAAATAGAGTGGATGCGGCTTATATACAGGTGCGCTCTATAGTCCGGAAAATACGGTAAATATACAAGATTAGTTTAATGTCATACTGCAGAACATCTCCATAAAATACTAGCATGGAGCAGATCCTACACCTGAAAAATTAAACACTGCACACACTTCATATAAGAAATATTGAGTTTACATAGAATAATATATAATTCAATAGAAACTATATATACGGCAAAAAAAAGAAATAAAATGGGACACTTTGAAAACACATCAGTTATGCTGGATATCTATACAAATATGGACAGGGCTGTGTCTTAGGAACAAAAGGATGCCGCCTCTTTAAATGGAAATACATTTTTTAGCCTACAGAAAGCTTCATTTTATAGACACCCTAAAAATCAAAGTGAAATAATGATATGACAGGCTCCACTGTCATAATTGAATTTCTGCAACTTAAAATGTGCTTGTTTGCATGTTCGACAATGTCGTGGCATGATCATATTGAGACGACGGATGGGGTCTTGTGGGATGTCCTCCTAGATCTGTATAAGGGCATCACTGAGCTCCTGTAGAGTCTGAGGAGGAACTTGGCGGCATCTGATGGACCCAAACATCATGTCCCAGAGGTGTTCTGTCGGCTTTAAGTATCAATCAATCCCTTCATCCTCCAGGTTCTGCCTGCAGACTCTTGCCACATGAGGCCGGGCGCTGTCGTGCATCAGGAGGAACCCAGGACCTCCTGCACCAGCGTAGGGTCTGACAGTGGGTTCTAGAATTTCATCCCGATACTTAATGGTGATCAGACGGGCGTTTTCTAGCTGGTAGAGGTCTGTGCGTCCCTCCATGGATATGCCTTTCTAGACCATCACTGACCCACCACCAAACCGCTCGTGCTGAACCATGTTGCAGCAGCAGAGCGTTCTCCTTGTCTTCTCCAGACTCTTTCATGTCTATCACAGGTGCTCAGGGTGAAGTTGCCAATTCTAGTGTCATCTAGCAAATGCCATGGAGCTCCACGGTGCTGGACGGTGAACACAGGGCCCAATACAGGACATGGTGCCCTCAAGCCACCTTCATGAAGTCTGTTTCAGATTTTTTGGCAGAGACATTCACACCAGTGGCCTGCTGTAGGCCATTCTGTAGGGTCTTGGCAGTGCTCAACCTGTTCCTCCTGTACAAAGGAGCTGATAGGAGTCCTGCTGATGGGTTGAGGACCTTCTACGGCCCTGTCCAGATCTCCTAGAGTAACTGCCTGTTTCCTGAAATCTCCTCCATGTTCTGGAGATTGTGCTGGAGACACATTAAACCTCCTGTGGTGGCACATCCGGTTGTGCCATCCTGGAGAAGCTTGGCAATCAGTGCAGCTTCTGTAGGGTTAAGGAACAGCCTCATACGCCCAGTCATGATCATCACGGTAACCAAAGCAGAACTAGTGGAAAATCAGCCAAAAAAGACCAAGAGGGAGAAACTTGAAATGACCTTCACATGTAACCAGTTCTGTTTTAGGGGTTGTCTCACTGTTGCACTCGTGCACCTATTGCACTAGTGCACCTATTGTTCATTTCCATTAGAAGAGGTGACATTGCCCAGTCCACATTCATATTGATATACAACATATTTTTTTCACATTGTCCTCTGACGTGGTTTCAAACAGTTTGTTTATTTTTTTTGAGAAGTGTATGTTTTCCTCTGCTAATCTTTCACTTTCTATTTTTCTGTACACCTCAAGAAACTTTGGATTGCAGCTGCCTTTTCCTTTTCCATAGACTTTCCTGTAACAAAATATAGTCACACTCACACTCAGGACTTCAACTATATTATTTACAGTAAAGAAATTCATGATATTGTTGCATAATATTAATTATTATGTCACCATTATCAATATTCATGTTGGAATAGGCCTAAATACTAATGTGGATAATCCATAGCTCAGGATAACTACTAGTGATCACTGCAAGGGTGTTAAAGCAGTTGATGTTACATATTTAAAAAATATAGTATTATGTATATAAAATGTACAAAATGTACCTGTTATGTTTTTCAGGAAACAATATTTATGTACATGTATCTACAGTAAGTTAGTTTTCTCATTACCGAAACACTGATTCTCTCTTCCACAACAGGCCCTGAAGTGTTGTGGTGAGTGATAATTGTGTTGCGGAGGATGAGAGACCTTAAACTTTTTGGCTAACTGTGCTAGCAACAAAAGAGCTCGGACAAATCTTTCCCACCCTTTGTGCCAAGACCATAATAAGTTACTTAATGATCAAAACATTAAAACTCAAACATTTTTTGAAAGACTAAAAAAACATGTTTCGGTAATGAGAAAAAAAAAGTGATAGAGCTTCTCTAAGTCACATTTGTTTTACTTTTCTTGAAAGCAACCAAAGAAGAGCAGCTTACTTAGTAGCCATCTTGAGTGCCACAGCCAGTATTATTCCTGGCTGAAATGTCCTTAGATTTTTGTGTTCCTTCTTGATTTTACAGTGATGTAAATTATGTTGTGGAGGATGAGACAATTTGTTGAGGCGCACGTTTTTTTTTCTAAATTTTGCTCAAAACAGTTATGCTGACAAAGTACATATTGTTTATTACTGCAACTAATAGGAGTATAACATGCACTGAAACATTTTCTTTTATATATATTAGTTAAAAAAAAAAAAAATCACATCTAAACCACAATATTTCAGTTGGGGACGTGTTGCGGTAATGAGAAATTTACCTTTAAATGTAGAAAAAAAAAATGCATTTATTATTCTCACGTAAAAATATGTCCAGAACAGCCCATGGAGAGAGGTTTTGAAATATGTACATTTTATTTTAGTGAGATGTACTTTAATTGTTGAAATATTTGAGGACATGTTAAAAATCAGATTTCATGAGAATCACCCATATGTCGATCTCCATGGCAACAAGCAGATGACGCCATCAGGCCAAATTACAGGTCAGATCTGTGGAGAGGTGACCTTGTTCACAGTAAGAATGGATCATTTCTGAAAAGGTTCAGAAAATGCAAACAAAAATACATTTAAGAATCTGAGTCTCTTCATTAAACCTGTGAAAACCATTTCACAGACTCAGAAGAGAATAGAATAACTTTATTGTCTACAGAGGTCAAAATTCATCTTTGGCTCAACACCACATAAAAACAGCACAAGGACAACATAAATCACAGGAAGTCGCCCTGGTGAAACACAGAGAATAGATCCTGTTCCAGGCCCAGACCCAGAGTTTCCCAAACACTGAAGAGACGATGGTGCTCTTAATGAGAAATGATAATGACACTAGAATAATGCTTTGGGGATTCTATTTCACTGATATGTATCCCACTAAACACTTACAGTGTGTTTAATAGTGTGTTTTGTGTTAAACAGAGGAGACTGACCTGAGAGTGGAGAGTTCACAGTGAGGACTCTGCAGTCCAGCACACAGCACAGACACTGCTGAGTCACTCAGTTTATTTTCACTCAGATCGAGCTCTTTCAGGTGGGAGGGGCTGGACTTCAGCGCCGAGGCCACCACTTCACAGTGAGTCTCTGAGAGTCCACACCCAACAAACCTGTAAACAGATGTTTAATGTAAATGTGTCTGATTAGTCCTAACACAGATCTGTGAAGCTGCTGTTTGTGAGTGAGGACTGACCGAGCCTTCCTGCAGTTCCTCACCGCTGGGATCAGTCTCTCTTTACCTCCTTTAGACGTGTTGTACTTCTGTAGGTCCAGTTCCTCCAGGACCTGCTCTGACATCTGCAGCATGTAGGCCAGAGCCGAGCACTGGAACTCAGACAGTTCCTCCTGTGATCCTCCTCTAGACTTCAGGAGGTCCTGGATCTGCTGCAGGAGCGACTGGTCCTTCATTTCCATCAGACAGTGGAAGATGTTGATGCTTTGGTCTGGAGAGACTTCCTCTGAGCTCATCTCTTTCAGGTTTTGGATGACTTTGGGGATTTCTGACTGGTTTACTGGACTGAGCAGAGCTCCTAAAAGTCTTTGGTTAGAGTCCAGACTGAGGCCATGAAGGAAGCGCACAAACAGGTCCAGGTGACCGTCTGAACTCCTCAGGGATTTGTCAAGAGATCGTTTGAGAAACTCACTCACACTTAATTTTTCCATTGTCTTTTCTCCAAGAAACCTCTGAACAACACGTGTGTCACTTCCAAAGCAGTGGAGCAGGTAAACTGCTGCCATAAACTCCTGGACGCTCAGGTGGACGAAGCAGTAGACGGATTTGTTGAAGAGGACACTCTCTCGTCTGAAGATCTCTGTACAGAGTCCTGAGTAGACCGAGGCCTCGGTCAGGTCCAGACCCACCTGCTCCAGGTCTTCCTGGTAGAACATGATGTTTCCTTCCTGCAGCTGTTCAAAGGCCAGTCTGCCCAGCTTCAGGAGGACGGCTGCTTCTGTCTCTGACAGCACCAGTGGCCGATCCTTTTCATGCCTAAACATCTGGAACAGTCCAGTAAGTAAACTTTTTTTCTCCGGTCTGGTCTGAGATGTGGGTTGGTACTTCCTCTTCCTGTTGGTCTGCACTAACAGGAAGTGGGCGTACATGTCGCTGAGTGTCTGGGGCAGCGCTCCGCTCTGATTGGTTCTCAACATGTGGTCCAGGACTGTGGCTGTGATCCAGCAGAAGACTGGGATCTGGCACATGATGTGGAGGCTGCGGGAGGTTCTGAGGTGGGACAGGACTGTGTTACACTGCTCTTCATGTGTGAACCTCTTCCTGAAGTACTGCTCCTTCTGATGGTCAGTGATGAAGCCCCTGACCTCTGTCACCCTGTGCACACACTGCGCTGGGATCTGATTGGCTGCTGCTGGTCTGGAGGTGATCCATATAAGGGCAGTAGGAAGCAGAGTGCCTTTGATGAGGTTCACTAACAGCACGCTGACCTCTGACCTCTGTGTGACCTCAGAGATGACCTCACAGCCAAAGTCCAGAGACAGTCTGCTCTCGTCGAGGCCGTCGAAGATGAACAGGAGTTTAGAGACGCACAGAGTGTGAGCTGTGAGCGTCTGTGGACACAACAAGAACATGGAACAAGAGGAGACATTTCAGTGTGATCAGGTTTCTCCACACATGGAAACACACACTCACATACAGAGGCTTTGACTCAGAGTCAAATACCTTCTACAAATGACTCGAGACTCAAGTAGAAGAGCAGATAAAGGAGCGTCACCTGTTTTTCCAGCGCTGGGTGGAACACTTGTATCAGCTCCATCAGACTGTAGCGCCCCCCTCTGACCAGGTTCAGCTCTCTGAAGGACAGCGGCAGCACCAGGTCCAGCTCCTGGTTCTCTGAGCCCTGGGCCCAGTCCAGAGAGAACTTCAGGACTGAGAAGGTCTTCCCCACTCCAGCCACGCCGCAGGTCAGCACCGCTCTGATGGACCTCTGCTCCTTCTGCTGTGGCGCCCCCTGCTGCTCCTCAGTGGGCAGTGCTTTAAAGATGTCCTGACACCTGATGGAGGTTTCCTGGACAGTCTTCTTGGAGAGTTCCTCCAGCCTCCTCTCCTCATGTTGGGCTGTGGCCTCTTCACTGAGGCCCTCTGTGATGTACAGCTCAGTGTAGATGCTGTTCAGAGGAGTTTTACTTCCTGCTCCTTCAGTTCCCTCTGTCACACTCCCACATCTGCTGCTCAGGCTCAGCTTATGGTCCTGCAGAACCTTCTGGAGCTCTTCATCTGCTGTGAGAGGAACACACATGTATCAAGTAACATGTGTTCAGTGTGTCCTCATAAACAGTGGAATATAGACTCACCGTGTGTAGCGCTGTGGACCTGCTTTTCATTTGCCATGTCAGTGTGTGGAGCCCTGGGCCTGGAGGCTCGTAGACACTTTTCTCTGTGGACAAAAACATTGAACTCGTTTGATTTAAAGTGATGAAGTTTTGATCAGTTTTATTATTTAGGTGTTCGTCCTCACAGTGAGTCTGAAGGAGCAGGTTTAACACTGAAGACTGGAGGAGCATCTGTCTCCTCAGTTTGACTTCATAAATAAACTGTTTAGACATGATCACCTCTTCTAACATGTTTGGAGGTGAAAAGAGGAGAGGAGAGCATGTTTTTATCAGGGGGAGGGAGGAGTGGGGCTCTTCTGGGAGCAAGACAGACACAAACTCACAGACATGAGAGAGTCAGGAGGAGCAGAGACTTTTGGTCACAGAAATGCTCCAAATACAGAAATACAACAGAAAAGTGAAAGATTAGATGGTGATGTTTCTGTCCAATGGCCTTTAAGCAGCACATCATAAACCACATGCTCCTTATGAGATCCTTCTTTTTTACAATCATTCCAAATTCAGAGCTGTCGCCTCGAGCATTAAACCAAATACAACCAACTCCAGACTCATCACATATCGACCACTTCTTTAATGGAAAAGTTCGGTTTTATAGAGGAAATCATTTTCAACTTTTTCTTCTTCTGAGGTCCAAAAATCTCAATAAAATCAAATTGTGATCCACGTTCACCCAAGTACTATAGATTTTAAAAGCTTCATATTAATATCAGTAAATATCAGTTATCAGCCACAACATCAAGACAAATATCGGATCTCAGTATCGGTTCAAAAAGTCCATATGGAACCGTCCCTATTCATTTGTCTTTATATGACACGTTGTTTAGTGACGTTTGTTCTTACAGTGAGTCTGAAGGAGCAGGTTCAGGACTGAAGTCTGGAGGACGTTCTTTAGACCAGTCACTCTTCATGGACACAGCGCTGGACTCTGAGGCTGTGGATCTGTGTGTGGACAGAAAACATCATGTGTTGTTATTTAGAGACTTTGTTCCTGTCGGCTTTGTCTCAAAGACTTTTGTTTCCTGCAGTTGAACTTGTACGCCAGTGTGTGTCTTCTGTTTACAGCAGACACATTGTGCGTGTGTCTGTTATATTGTCCATTGTCTGTGGCATAAAGTGATCTTTAATGTTAGTTGATTCTAATATTTTCTGACAGGCCCAGAGAGGTCACAGAAAGGCATCAGACCCAACAGTCACGTGATAAACTTTGGCTGTGTAAATGTACAAATATTTCAGATGCAGGTTTCATGGGATTATAAATATTTCCTTGTAGAACCAGAGTTTTGGAGAAATGCTTCACATTTGTGTTGCACCAAGTCCACAGATTTCTGAGGGAGGGAGATACTGACAAAAATGATGAGGAGAATTAGACCAGATGTTTCTTTACGATTCTTCAACAAAAGTGGCCCTCAAAATGAAAAGTAGCACCAACAAAAATATTTGTCTTTCTGAGACAAACTTTCCCAGGTCTAAACAAGGACTGAACCAGACCGAAAACAGGACCACACCAAAGCTCCAGTTCTAAAGCAGGAAGTCAGTAAGAGGAGGACAAAATAACCTTATAGTCCATACAGCGCCTCCCCCTTGTGTCATAGATGAGCTAATGTCATGTCACAGCAGCATTTTCATCATGACACTGTATCTCCTGGACCGCACCACTTGTATGTAACCTGGATATATGGTCAAGTGAAAAAGCCCAGGCCTTCTGCTCCTCGTCTTCAGCTCCTCTCCCCATTCACCTCTCCTCTCCTTCGCCCCTTATCAGCTTATTCCTAGTCTGGCCAGTAGATGGCGCCATAAATACAGGTGAGCCGGAGCGTCTGCTGCTCTCATTTTCTGAGGCCCACAAACCGAACCCAGGAGAGCAAAGGGAGAACACACAGACGTGACCGCTGAGGAAATCTACCTGTAAAATGAGCTTTGAAGTAAAGTTCAACTCCTGAAAATAGTGTTCAGACCCTAAGGACACAATAGAGTCAAAATGATCTGGATTCATTCCTAAGTGAAGTGAATATTCTCTTTCATTTGAGTAACACAGTGAAAAGCCTTAGTTAGAAATGTAATTGGCTCATTTATTTAACTGGATCAATGTCCAAATTTAAGTTCACACTAAGTCAATTATTACTTTTGTCAGAAGTTATTTATTAAAGTTCTGAAAATGTTCAGAAACAAAATTGAATAATTTAATCTAATTGGCAATTGGTTGTTTAAATATATTCAGATTTATTGTAATTGTTGTAAAATGTATTTTAAAAAGTGTATATTATTTAATTAATTAAAACTCAATATAAAATAATAAAATACCTAATTTGTTTCATATATCAGGTCATTTAAAATGTGAAATTATTTAATTAATTATTATTTTAGCCACATTAAGTTCATATGTAAAATTAAATTCATCCATATTATTATAATTAAAATATGTGAATTCAGAGGCAAATAGATTCAAATACAAACAGATTAAAATACTACCATAAGTGTAAAATGTAAAAGTCATTTCATTGTTCCACACATTTGTTTATTTTAAAGGTTTTCGACCTGCTGCTGCTGAAGAAGCTGAAAAATTCAATCAAAGTCTTGAAGCTGAGTTGAGCCTCGTGTCTGTTTTTCTGGACCTGCATTCCTCACTTAAACACTTGACATATATTGTATTGAATTTGTCTGTCAAAATCTAAATATTTGTACCTTATTTGACTCAGATATGATTTTCTAAGTTGATATTATGAATCTTTTGGTTTGTGATGTCGATGTTTCTCTCTGAAGTGTGAGGAACATCTCCAGATCATCACAAATAGAAAACGTGCCATTTCTCTGGAGCTCAGAGTTGTGTGACAGTGGTGACCTCTTCATCACGTTTGTTCTTACAGTGAGTCTGAAGGAGCAGGTTCAGGACTGAAGACTGGAGGAGGATTTTTAGACCGGTCACTCTTCATGGACACAGCGCTGGACTCTGAGGCTGTGGATCTGTGTGTGGACAGAAAACATCATGTGTTGTTACTTAGAAGACTTTGTTCCTGTCGGCTTAGATCAGTGTGACAAAGGCACATGTAACATGGCCCTTTGTATTGGATCAATAAGATGAAAAACAGCAGCAGCATGTCATGACTGTGGGCTGCCTCTCATGTCTTTATATTTCTCTACTCCACAGAAGTGACAGCTGTATGACATGTACACATCACATTTATACATTTTACACTTCAAACGTGGAAGAAATATATGAAAGAACCACTAAATATAAGTACAAGATTTCCAGCACACAAACAATGTAGTTTCCAAATGTGAGCGTTCAGGAGGAGTGAGACAGCAGGACTCTTTTACAGCAGAGAAAAGGATCCCACTGTTTGGAGAAAGTACATGTATTTCCTGGTGTTTAACATCATCTTGTTGGTGTATTCAGTTGGAGGGTCGGCTGGAGAAGACTAAGGCTCACAGAGATGAGGGGCTACGAGAGGATGCTTCTAGCTGTAGGCGTGAAGGTGCATCAGCTCCTGGACGTCTTAAAGCCGATGGACGACTGCTATAATGTTTGCACCCCAGGAACTGTTCTTATGATACTGTTTATATTGGTCAAAATGCTTAGGAATGGAAATAAAGAAGAAAACAGTGAAAGACAAATGAGAGACTCACTGCGCCTCAGTGCTGCCCCCTGGAGCATCTTCTCTGATGAGACGTCCTGTTAACCGCTCACTTCCTGAAGCCATTTCCCCACTCGCTCAGCCTGGAGGAGAAACCACAGACAGACATGTTTCACTCTTTCCATTTAACTCTGCTCCATTTGAAACAGGCTTTAGTCACTTTAACACCACTTCTACTAAAGTGACAGTAGCTCTGGTCTCGACTTTAGGGCAAACTTGGTCAGGCCCAGTTCTAGTGAGTCTTAGTCGTGCTCATTTCCTCTTTCAGTCGCACTCTTTGATAAAGGTAAAACACCACACATATATGTTACACCCCTGTGAAGACCACAACTGTTTTCTGCACAAGTCAATCTCAAAGTCACTTCCACTCAAATAATAAAGTCAACTTGAAACCCCAAAGTGCGACTCACCTCGACTCAGACGACGCCTGAGCTCCAAACTCTGTATCTCACGGCCGCTCCCCTCTGTGTTCAGGTCTGAACAGGTCAAAGTCGTGTTGGTCTAAACGGAGCGAGGCGCCAATACGCGCGTCCTGCGCTGAAAGCCACGCCTCAGCCGAGCGTCACCGCGCGCTTCGCTTTACGGAAAGTCACGTGACCGACACAGTGGATGTTACGTATTGTATCACGTGTGTCACGTGTCATTGAGGCGCCACTAAATCAGGAAGTGTAACACAGATCGATCCGCTTGTTGCTACGACGCCGTTCGTCACTATGGAGCCTCCAAGAAAGAGAAAATATTCTTCCGTGTGGATCATTTTAAGGTGAGTTTATTCAATTCCCGTTTCCAGGGCAAAGTCTTTTATATATATTTTGCCCCACAGGTGAAATGTCGTCTATGCTCAGCGGAGTTTTCCTCCGCAACTCGACACATGTCATCAGTGTTACGGCGTTATAGAGCTGCCATGAAAGAGAAGAAAATACACCAGGAAAGGACACTGGTGGATTAGTATTTTGTAATCAGTCACTAATTATTACAGAGCCTCATAGTATCTAAATCAAACACCTTTCCTTTTCACTTCAAGCTCCTTGTGAAGGAATTTTCTCTAAAGCTGGAGAAATTGTCTCCAAGAGGAGAAATCGTTTGAGGCCAAACATGCTTCAAAAACTTCTGTTTCTGAATAAAAATGTTTGAAAAAAAGACTCAAATGTTACAAGCACAATGTATAAAAACGTTCACAAGCACTCATATGACACACAAAATGTTTCATTAATCATCAGAAGAACATTCACTCTAGTTTCTAGTTTCACTTTATCACACAGAGATTATTGAACATAGGCCAGTTGTTCTGTTCACGTGTGGAAAAAGTCATATGTTGCACTTAGTTCTGCAAACTCATTACAGTGTTTCTTTTGTAGTAAAGCTGCAGTACATTTTTAAACCACGACATGGAGCCATACACATACCAACAGTGTGATTTAAGCTGTGTCCCAATTCATAAGGCTGCAGCCTTATGAATCTTTAAGTAATTGGACCTTCATTTCCTCTTCCTCACATAAGTAGGGTTGGAGTAGGAGAACACTTCATTCATTCATTATGTTTGATTCTCTTGAAATAATGCTCTTCTTTATCTCCTTACTGCGTTTTACAGCAATTTGTCTAACTTTAAATTTAAAGTTCTCCCATCTTTGTTTATAATTAAGTTCCAGTTGACGAAATATTTGATATGCTGTGTTTTTTATTTGTTCACAGAACAATTCATCAGTTAATAAGTTATTGTTTAGTTTCCAATATCCTCGTATATTACCACTGTTTGGTTTTGTAACTTCACTTTCTGATCAGTTAGAGGCTCATGCTCATGTAACACCTCTTTAACAAACTGCAGCCATTCATTCGATAATAACCACACATCAATTCTGGAACATAAAGTTCTGCTGAGATTACTCCAAATAAAGTCATTTATATTCGGGCTGTAAAATCTCCAGACGTCACTTAGTTGTAATTTGTCTATTGCAAAATCTGTGCTTTTAACTCTTGTTATAGGAGTATTTCTAGGAGGAATTCTATCAATCTGATCGTTTGGAGCGTCATTCCAGTCTCCTCCAAGTAAAACAAATGCATTATTATACTTTGATTGTAAATTTTCAATCTTCAGACATATTTGAGGAAACATTTGCTTTGCCAAAGTTGTGCTGCTGTAACCATAAACATTACAAAGAACAAAATAAGCTTTATCCAGGTTTATAACTAACATTAGCCATCTCCCATCTTCAGATTTTATAGATTCCAATACTTTGCCCTTTGGTTTGTTTAGTAATATTGCGCCCCCTGCTGACTGATTGGAGCCATGACAAAAGTAACACAGATCACCCCACTGTGGTTTCCAGAATTTCATATCTCCCTCTAAAGAATGTGTTTCCTGTATCAGCTGTGCACGTGCGGCGACACCGCTACAAAAATCTGCCGCTTTGCGCTGTACCAAGGTGAGTTCTAAGACCGTCACGAGAGTCAAACTGTTCTTGCTGCTCAGGTAAGTAAATCCAACTGCTGCGTTCTGTGAGTTTCAGGGCTTAAATCCAGCACCTGTCTCAGCAGCGAGCACGCCACTCCCCAGCTGCTGTCGCCATCTTGGCCAAACTTGTGGCATAAGGCTGCAGCCTCTGGAGGCTGGTTTTAAGGCCGCATACGTCACTTCCGGTAAACCAAGGCCTGTCCCATTTCATTTTATTTCGTGCAGCCTTCAAACGCAGCCTTAAAACCGGTTTCCATGGAGATCGGGCCGTGAACGAAGGCTACATCCGAGTATCCTTCACGGCCTCCAATATCCCAGCATGCACCGCGCAGCGGCTGTCATGTTAGAAAACAGCAAAAACACAGAGCGAAAAACACGGAGTGAAAAACTCGGAGCGAAAAGCAGGCATGTGAGTACACACTTTTAACTATTGGAAATCATCACTAACACAACAGTAAATTGAAAATACGGCCACAACTCCCACAAAACTGTCAAAAAAGTTTGTTTTTAACTGCATGAACTTTGGAGCTTTGAGCTAAAAGTTTGGCTAGTAATTTACAGCTAAGCAAGTCCGCTCAGACTTTCATATTTGGACAGATTTCCATCAAACACTAATTTTTTTTACTGTTAGGGGAAAAGACCATGGAGCGATTAAAGAGGAAGAAACGTTTTCACGGACAGGGGCAGCTCGGAGGTAAAAACCCGCATTATTTCATGCAGTATAATAATATTTACTTGTAAATCACGTAATATAAGCCTCCCACACATGCATTTCATTGTGGGAATACATTATATTGACACCTGTGTCTGTTCGGCCAGTCACATTTAATATAACAATGAGAAAACTGTTTGAAATGTTTTATATGAATTTTCTTTTCTCATCTGCAGCTTCCTGGATGAGGACACAACACACTTTGGATGTGAATGTACTTTGCTCTGTGGACCTCATTTTCCTGTAATAGTTGGTAGTTTTCCCGCTGTCTGCTGCTGTCCTGAATGTGTCCTAATAGTGATGTCTCCATGCAGTTTAGGTTCAGAATAAGTTTATCTGAACGTTTTTCACTGTGACATTTGATTCATGGTGAGATGTCCCAGTGATCTGATGTGTCTTTTAATAGTAACTATAACTACATGTACTATAAGAATGTACTATTGTACTGCAGTGAAGCAGTATTCAGTCTGATCATATTTGGCAAAGATAATTTGTTCATTTTGGATTAGCACCTGCGTCTGTAAAAAAAAAAGTTACACAATGGGAGACATGTTTTATTTATTTATTTATTATTAACCTATGAATGCATTGTGTGTGTGTGTGTGTGTGTGTGTGTGTGTGTGTGTGTGTGTGTGTGTGTGTGTGTGTGTGTGTGTGTGTGTGTGTGTGTGTGTGTGTGTGTGTGTGTGTGTGTGTGTGTGTGTGTGTGTGTGAGATGGTTTAATGTTTGACTCTTCATATTATGACAAAGTATTTCCAGAAGTTTATTTGATTGTTTAATAAACCATTTTTCCTCAAAGGAGAGTCTTTATAAAATGACTTAAATGCATTCCCTGTACACATGTAATTCCTTATCAATTTAAAAATACTTCATGCACATCTCATCACTGTTTTTGAAACTTTAAGGTAATTTAGCCTGTTTTAGATGTACTGGAGAAACAGCAATATTTTAGCCATAAAATGTGGATTAGAATGATTAGAATATCTTGTTGTTTGATGACCCGTGCGTAATCTTTGTTAATGATCTGTGTGTAATCTGCAGGTGCGTGTTGTTAGCATTAGCATTAGCAGGTCTCGGTTGCTGGGCGACAGGCGCGGCTCCGTGGGCTGGACCTGTCCCGACACGGCCATGCGGTCCACGGAGGTGTGTTCAGCACCTACACCTACACCTACACCTACACCTACAGGCTGCACCTACACCTACAACTACAGGCTGCACCTACACCTACAGGCTGCGCCTACACCTACAACTACAGGCTGCACCTACACCTACAGGCTGCGCCTACACCTACAGGCTGCACCTCCGTATGTGTGTGTATGTGTCCGTGTGTGTATGTATATGTGTGTGTGTATGTATGTGTATGTGTGTGTGTGTGTGTGTATGTATGTATATGTGTGTGTGTATGTATGTGTGTATGTGTGTGTGTGTGTATGTATGTGTGTGTATGTGTGTGTGTATATGTGTGTATGTGTGTGTGTATGTATGTATGTGTATATGTGTGTGTGTGTATGTGTATGTGTGTGTGTATGTATGTGTATGTATGTGTGTGTATGTGTGTGTGTGTATGTATGTGTGTGTGTATGTGTGTATATGTATGTATGTATGTATCTATCCATTCTATTTCCTGTTAGCAGTGTCAGTAACCCAAACTCCTCCTCCTCCGCTGCAGGTCCGTAGTGTCTGTTGTAGGTCCGTAGTGTTCGTTGCAGGTTCGTAGTGTCCGTTGCAGGTCCGTAGTGTCTGTTGCAGGTCTGTCGTGTCCGTTGCAGGTCCGTTGTGTCTGTTGCAGGTCCGTAGTGTCTGTTGCAGGTCCGTAGTGTCCGTTGCAGGTCCGTCGTGTCCGTTGCAGGTCAGTAGTGTCCGTTGCAGGTCTGTCGTGTCCGTTGCAGGTCCGTTGTGTCTGTTGCAGGTCCGTAGTGTCCGTTGCAGGTCCGTAGTGTCCGTTGCAGGTCCGTCGTGTCTGTTGCAGGTCCGTAGTGTCTGTTGCAGGTCCGTAGTGTCTGTTGCAGGTCCGTAGTGTCCGTTGCAGGTCCGTCGTGTCCGTTGCAGGTCCGTAGTGTCTGTTGCAGGTCCGTAGTGTCCGTTGCAGGTCCGTCGTGTCCGTTGCAGGTCCGTAGTGTCTGTTGCAGGTCCGTAGTGTCTGTTGCAGGTCCGTAGTGTCTGTTGCAGGTCTGTGTCTCCCTCTGGTGGACGCCCCCGGGAACAACACCACACACATTTGTCCACAAACACTTTTATTACAAACAAAAGGACGATATCAAAAACACAAACAGACGCTCACACTTCTGTCTCTCCGTCGCTCGTTTTTATCGCCGACGTCGCAGTTTATCGACGTGGACCCGATTTATCGAAGAATTCACACGTTCACACAGGAATGAGACAGAAAACATCTGGTTTGGTCGGCTGCAGTTTGGACAAAGGTTTTAAACGCCGTCGACATTTCAGACGGTTTTATTCACAAAGTAAATAAAAAAACTCCACTAAAACATTTTAATGACAGAAGGAAACGTTTTGAACATCTTAATTTCGTACATGTTGAAATAAAAATAACTCTGAGGAGGTTTTGGCACTTCTGACCTGCTGCTGCTGTGCCGGAGAGCAACACACTGAGACTACTGGAGCTTCAGGCAAGCATGAGGACTAAACCAGGACTAGAACAGGACTAAACCAGGACTAAACCAGGACTAAACCAGGACTAAACCAGGACTAAACCAGGACTAGACCAGGACTAAACCAGGACTAGACCAGGACTAAACCAGGACTAGACCAGGACTAAACCAGGACTACACCAGGACTAGACCAGGACTAAACCAGGACTAGACCAGGACTAAACCAGGACTAAACCAGGACTAGACCAGGACTAGACCAGGACTAGACCAGGACTAAGACAGGACCAGACCAGGACTAAACCAGGACTAGACCAGGACGAGACCAGGACGAGAACAGGACTCAGAACAAACCAGGACCAAAACCAGGACTAGACCAGGACTAGAACAGGACTAGAACGGGACTAAACAAGGAATAGAACAGGACTAAACAAGGACTAAACCAGGACTAGAACAGGACTAAACAAGGACTAAACAAGGACTAGAACAGGACTAAACAAGGACTACACCAGGACTAGAACAGGACTAAACAAGGACTAAACCAGGACTAGAACAGGACTAAACCGGGACTAAACCAGGACTGGAACAGGACTAGAACAGGACTAAACCAGGACTAGAACGGGACTAAACAAGGACTAGAACAGGACTAAACAAGGACTAGAACAGGACTAAACAAGGACTAAAACAGGACTAAAACGGGACTAGAACAGGACTAAACCAGGACTAAACCAGGACTAGACCAGGACTAGACCAGGACTAGACCAGGACTAGACCAAGACTAGACCAGAACTAAACCAGGACAATACCAAGACTAGACCAGCACTAAACCAGAACTAAAACAGGACAAAAGCAGGAATAAACCAGGACTAAACCAGGACTAGAACAGGACTAGACCAGGACTAGAACAGGACTAAACCAGGACTAAAACAGGACCAAAACAGGACTAGAACAGGACCAAAACAGGAACAAAACAGGACTAAACCAGGACTAAAACAGGTGACACATCAGGACTAAACCAGGACTAAACCAGGACTAAAACAAGACTAGACCAGACCAGGACTAAACCAGACGAGAACAGGACTAGAACAGGACTAAACCAGGACTAAACCAGGACTAGACCAGGACTAAACCAGGACTAAACCAGGACTAGAACAGGACTAGACCAGACCAGGACTAAACCAGGACGAGAAACAGGACTAGACCAGGACCAAACCAGGACTAGACCAGGACTAAACCAGGACTAGACCAGGACTAGACCAGGACTAAACCAGGACTAAACCAGGACTAGACCAGGACTAAACCAGGACTAGACCAGGACTAGACCAGGACTAAACCAGGACTAGACCAGGACTAAACCAGGACGAGAACAGGACTAAACCAGGACTAAACCCAGGACTAGACCAGGACTAAGCCAGGACTAGAACCAGGACTAGAACAAGACTAGACCAGGACTAAACCAGGACTAGATCAGGACTAAACTAGGACTAGAACAAGACTAGACCAGGACTAAACCAGGACTAGAACAAGACTTGACCAGGACTAAAGCAGGACTAAACCAGGACTAAACCAGGACTAGACCAGGACTAAACCAGGACTAGACCAGGACTAAACCAGGACTAAACCAGGACTAGACCAGGACTAAACCAGGACTAAACCAGGACTAAACCAGGACTAGACCAGGACTAAACCAGGACTAGACCAGGACTAAACCAGGACTAGACCAGGACTAAACCAGGACTAGACCAGGACTAAACCAGGACTAAACCAGGACTAAACTAGCACTAGACCAGGACCAACCCAGGACTAAACCAGGACTAGACCAGGACTAAACCAGGACTAAACTAGCACTAGACCAGGACTAAACCAGGACTAGACCAGGACTCGACCAGGACTAGACCAGGACTAGACCAGAACTAAACCAGGACCAAACCAGGACTAAACCAGGACTACAGCAGGACCAAACCAGGACTAAACCAGGACTAGAGACTAGAACAGGACTAAACCAGGACTAAACCAGGACTAGACCAGGACTAAACCAGGACGAGAACAGGACTAGACCAGGACTAAACCAGGACGAGAACAGGACTAAAACAGGACTAAACCAGGACTAAACCAGGACTAGACCAGGACTAAACCAGGACTAGACCAGGACTAGACCAGGACTAAACCAGGACTAAACCAGGACTAGACCAGGACTAAACCAGGACTAAACCAGGACTAGACCAGGACTAAACCAGGACTAGACCAGGACTAGACCAGGACTAAACCAGGACTAGACCAGGACTAAACCAGGACTAAACCAGGACTAGACCAGGACTAAACCAGGACTAGACCAGGACTAAACCAGGACTAGACCAGGACTAAACCAGGACTAAACCAGGACTAGACCAGGACTAAACCAGGACTAGACCAGGACTAAACCAGGACTAGACCAGGACTAAACCAGGACTAAACCAGAACTTGACCAGGACTAAACCAGGACTAAACCAGGATTAAACCAAGACTAAACCAGGACTAGACCAGGACTAAACCAGGACTGAACCAGGACTAAACCAGGACTAAACCAGGACTAGACCAGGACTAAACCAGGACTAGACCAGGACTAAACCAGGACTAGACCAGGACTAAACCAGGACTAAACCAGGACTAAACCAGGACTAGACCAGGACTAGACCAGGACTAAACCAGGACTAAACCAGGACTAGACCAGGACTAGACCAGGACTAAACCAGGACCAGAGAACAGGACTAAACCAGGACTAAACCAGGACCATAGACCAGGACTAAACCAGGACTAAAACAGGACTAAACCAGGACGAGAACAGGACTAAACCAGGACTAGAACAGGACTAAACCAGGACTAGACCAAGGACTAGACCAGGACTATACCAGGACTAAACCAGGACTATAGCAGGACTAAACCAGGACTAGACCAGGACTAAACCAGGACTAAACCAGAGACTAGACCAGGACTAAACCAGGACTAGACCAGGACTAAACCAGGACTAGAAACAGGACTAAACCAGGACGAGAACAGGACTAAACCAGGACTAGAACAGGACTAAACCAGGACTAGACCAGGACTAGACCAGGGATAAACCAGGACTAGACCAGGACTAAACCAGGACCAGACCAGGGCTAAACCAGGGCTAGACCAGGACTAGACCAGGACTAGACCAGGACTAGACCAGGACTAAACCAGGGCTAGACCAGGACTAGACCAGGACTAGACCAGGACTAAACCAGGACTAAACCAGGACTAAAACAGGACAACAACAGAACTACACAAGGACTAAACCAGGACTATACCAGGACTAAACCAGGACGAGAACAGGACTAGACCAGGACTAAACCAGGACGAGAACAGGACTAGAACAGGACTAAACCAGGACTAAACCAGGACTAGACCAGGACTAAACCAAGGACTAGAACAGGACTAGAACAGGACTAGACCAGGACTAAACCAGGACTAGAACAGGACTAGAAACAGGACTAAACCAGGACTAAACCAGGACTAAACCAGGACTAGAACAGGACTAGAACAGGTGACTAGAACAGGACTAAACCAGGACTAAACCAGGACTAAACCAGGACTAGAACAGGACTAAACCAGGACTAGAACAGGACTAGAACAGGACTAGACCAGGACCAGACCAGGACTAGACCAGGACTAGAACAGGACTAGAACACGACTAAACCAGGACTAAACGAGGTCTATACCAGGACTAAACCAGGACTATACCAGGTCTAGACCAGGACTAAACCAGGACTAGACCAGGACTAAACCAGGACGAGAACAGGACTAAACCAGGACGAGAACAGGACGAGAACAGGACTAGAACAGGACTAAACCAGGACTAAACCAGGACTAGACCAGGACTAAACCAGGACTAAACCAGGACTAGAACAGGACTAGACCAGGACTAAACCAGGACGAGAACAGGACTAGAACAGGACTAAACCAAGGACTAAACCAGGACTAGACCAGGACTAAACCAGGACTAGACCTGGACTAAACCAGGACTAAACCAGGACCAAACCAGGACTAAACCAGGACTAGACTAGGACTAAACCAGGACTAGACCTGGACTAAACCAGGACTAGACCAGGACTAAACCAGAACTACGCCAGGACTAAACCAGGACTAGACCAGGACTAAACCAGGACTAGACCAGGCCAAAACCAGGACTAGACCAGAACTAGCCCAAGACAAAACCAGGACAAAACCAGGACTAGAACAAGACTATACCAGGACTAAACCAGAACTAGACCAGGGTTAAACCAGGCCAAAACCAGGACTAGACCAGGACTAAACCAGGACTAGAACAGGACTAAACCAGGACTAGAACAGGACTAAACCAGGACTAAGACCAGGACTAGACCAGGACTAAAACCAGGACTAAACCAGGACTAAACCAGGACGAGAACTGGACTAAACCAGGACTAAACCAGGACTAAACCAGGACTAAACCAGGACTAGACCAGGACTAAAGCAGGACTAAAGCAGGACTAGGACTAAACCAGGACTAGAACAGGACTAAACCGGGACTAAACCAGGACTAGACCAGGACTAAACCAGGACTAGACCAGGACTAGAACAGGACTAAACCAGGACCAAACCAGGACTAAACCAGGACTAGAACAGGACTAAACCAGGACTAGTGTAGACTAGACTAAACCAGGACTAGACCAGGACTAAACCAGGACTAGAACTGGACTAGTGTAGGACTAAACCAGGACTAGACCAGGTACTAGACCGGACTAAACCAGGACTAAACCAGGACCAAACCAGGACTAAACCAGGACTAGACCAGACTAGACCAGGACCAGAACAGGACTAGAACACGACTAAACCAGGACTAAACCAGGACTAGACCAGGACTAGACCAGGACTCAGGATAACCAGGACGAGAACAGGACCTAGAACAGGACCCAAACCAGGACTTCAAACCAGGACTAGACCAGGACTGAACCAGGTCTTTATGTTATAAAGTGTAAAAACTGCGGCCGCTCAAGCCAGAGGAGAGAGAAAGGATTCCGTAATGTCACAGTCAAGATCTCCACGTCGCTCTCTTTGCTTCGTTGTCATGGTCACCGTCGTAAAAACTCGTTAGCCGCCTCAGGTCTGCGGAGAGGGGAGGAGGAGAAGGTCAAAGAAAGAAAGAGGAAAAGAAAAGGAGAAAGAAAAGAAAAAGAGTGAGAAAAAAAGAGAAGAGAGAAAAGGAGAAAAAAATGAAGCGAGAGAGAGAGAAAAAGAGAGAAAGAGAAAGAGGGAAAGAGAGAAAAATGAGTGTAGGGGGGGGAAAGAAGAGAGAAGAGAGAGAGAGTGTGTAAGAAAGAAAAAGACAGAAAAAACAGAGGAGAAAAGTGAAAGGAAAGAAACTGGCAGAGAAAGGAAAGAGAGAAAGGAGAGAGAAAATGAGCGAGAGAAAGAAACAGAGGAAATAGAAAGAAAAGAAAAAGGAGAAGAAAATGAAGCGAGAGAGAAAGAAACAGAGAAAGAGAAGAAAAAGAGAAAAAAGAGAGAGAAAATGAGTGAGAAAGAAAGTGTGTGAGAAAGAAAAGACAGAAAAAACAGAAGAGTGAAAGGAAAGAAACTGAGCAAGAAAGGGAAGAAAGAGGAGGAAAGAAGAAAGGAGAAAAATGGCGAGAAGAAAAGAAACAGAAAAGAGAAGAAAAAGAGAAAAAAAGGAGGAAGAAAATGAGTGAGAGAAAGTATGAAAGAAAAGAAAAGAAAGAAAGAAAAAGACAGAAAAAACAGAGGGAGAAAAGAGTGAAGAAAAAGGAAAGAAACTGAGCAAGAAAGAAGGAAGAGAAAAGGAGGAAAAGAGAGAAAAGGAGAGAGAAAATGAGCAAGAGAAAGAAACAGAGAAAGAGAAGAAAAAGAGTAAAAGGAGAAGAAAAATGAGTGAGAAAGTGTGAAAGAAAGAAAAAGAGAAAGAAAAATGAGCAAGAGAAAGAGGAAGACAAAGAAAGAGGAGAAAAGAGAAAGGGGGGAGAAAGAGTGAGAAAGAGAAAGAGTGAGAAAAGGAAAGAAACTGAGCAAGAAAGGAAGAAAGGAGGAAAAGAGAAAAGCAGAGAGAAAAATGAGCGAGAGAAAGAAGCAGAGAGAGAAAGAGAAAGAGAAAAGAGAGAAGAGAAAGAGTGAGAAAGAGAGGAAAAGAGAAAAAGAAAAAAAAGAAAAGGAGCCGAGAGAGAAAAGAAAGAAGGAAAAGACAGAGAAGAGAGAGAGAGAGAAAAGAGAAGGCGTGAAAGAAAGAGAAATGAAGTAAACAGAGGAGAAGGTCAGAGAGGTAGAGACCGGGCATTCGATTAAATTTTCTTAATCACGTCAGGAAAATAAACGATCGATTATCGGTAGATCATGAAGAGTTTTCTCTTAAAATGACCCTGATTATTGTTCCTCCTGTGCATAAAGTGCAGTTTAAACATGTAAAGCTCACTGAGTCCAGAGCAGCATCAGTGTGTGAGGTCACAATGGGATTTAATGCCAGATTTGAAACATTTGGCTTTGACACAAACTAAACTGAAAACACTCACGGCTCATTTTGCATAAACTGTAAGAGCTGAAAAAAGCTGACTCTTTCCTTGTCACTGCTGCTTCAGCTTCTGTGGGACTAAGAGGACTACGACTCAGGGGAATATGAGTGTTCTCTCTGTGACTCAGTGAATATGAGTGTTCTCCCTGTGACTCAGTGAATATGAGTGTTCTCCCTGTGACTCAGTAAATGAGTGTTCTCACTGTGACTCAGTGAATGAGTGTTCTCCCTGTGACCTCCAGTGAATGGAATGTTCTCCTGTGACTCAGTGAATTGTAGGTGTTCTCTCTGACTCAGTGAATATGAGTGTTCTCTATGACTCAGTGAATGTGAGTGTTCTCCTGCTTGACTCAGTGAATGTGGTGTTCTCCCTGACTCAGTGAATATAGTGTTCTCCTGTGACTCGAGTGAATATGAGTGTTCTCTATGTGACTCAGTGAATATGGGAGTGTTCTCTATGACTCAGTGAATATGGAGTGTTCTCCCTGTGACTCGAGTGAATATGAGTGTTCTCTCGGTGACTCCCGAAGTGAATATGGAGTGTTCTCCCTTGTGACTCAGTGAATATGGAGTATTTGCTCCACTGTGACTCCAGTGAATATGGAGTGTTCTCCCTATGACTCAGTGAATATGAGTGTTCTCTCCTGTGACTCAGTGAATATGAGTGTTCCTCCCCTGTGGACTCCGAGTGAATATGAGAGTGTTCCCCCTGTGACTCAGTGAATATGAGTGTTCTCCTGTGACTCAGTGAATATGAGTGTTCTCATGACTCCAGTAGCGGAATATGAGTGTTCTCCTGTGACTCCAGTGGACCATGAGTGTTCTCTCTGTGACTCAGTGAATATGAGTGTTCTCCCTGTGACTCGAGTGAATATGATGTTCTCCCTCATGACTTAGTGAATATGAGTATTCTCCCTGCTGACTCAGTGAATATAAGTGTTCTCCTGTGACTCAGGTAAGATATGAGTTCTTCTCCCTGTGACTCAGTGAATGTAGGTGTTTCTCTCTATGACTCAGTGAATATTAAGTGTTCCTCCCTGTGGCTCAGTGAATATGGTGTTCTCTATGACTCAGTGAATGTAAGTGTTCTCCTGTGACTCAGTGAATGTAGATTAATTTCTCCTGTGACTCAGTGGATGTGAGTGGTTCTCTCTGTGGACTCAGTGGATATGAGCAAGGTTCTCCCTGGTGGACTCAGTGAATATGAGTGTTCTCCCCTGTGAGCTCAGTGAATATGAGTGTTCCTCTCCACCTGTGACTCAGTGAATGATGTTTCTCCTGTGACTCCAGTGAATATGAGTGTTCTCCCTGTGACTCAGTGGATAGATTATTGTCTCCCTGTAGACTCAGTGAATATGGTGTTCTCTCTGTAGACTCAGTGAATGCTAGTGTTCTCCTGTGACTCAGTGAATCGGTGTTCTCTCTGTGACTCGAGTGAATGCCAGGTATTCTCTCCCTGTGACTCAGTGAATATGGAGTGTTCTCCCTGTGACTCAGTGAATATGAGTGTTCTCCCTGTGACTCCCAGTGAATATGAGTGTTCTCCTGTGACTCAGTGGACAGGTGTGTCTCTCTGACTCAGTGAATACAAGAGTGTTCTCCCTGTGACTCCAGTGAATATGAGTGTTCTCACCAGACTCCAGTGAATATGAGTGTTCTCCTCTGTGACTCAGTGAATATGAGTGTTCTCCCTGTGACTCAGTGAATGAGTGTTCTCCCTGTGACTCAGTGAATATGGAATATTCTCCCTGTGACTCAGTGGAATATGAGTGTTCTCCTGTGACTGCACAAGAGTGTCTCTCTGTGAATCGCATGAGTGTTCTCCTGTGACTCAGTGAATTATGGAGTGTTCTCCTGTGACTCCAGTGAATATGAGTGTTTCTCTCTGTGACTCAGTGAATATGAGTGTTCCTCCCTGTGACTCAGTGGAATATGAGTGTTCTCTCTGTGACTCAGTGAATATGAGTGTCTCTCCCTGTGACTCAGTGAATATGAGTGTTCTCCTGTGACTCCAGTGAATGTGAGTGTTCTTCCTCTGTGATCTACAGTGAATATGGGTGAGCCTCTCATGACTCAGTAAATATGAGTGTTCTCTCTGTGACTCAGTGAATATGGAGTGTTCTCCTGTGACTCAGTGAATATGAGTGTTCTTCCTGTGACCCTCAGTGAATATGAGTGTTCTCCTGTGACTCAGTGAATATGAGCTGTTCTTCCCTGTGGACTCAGAGGGCCTGGAGTGTTCTCCTGTGGGTCTGCGTGAATGAGGTTCTCCAGACTGAGGATATGAGTGTTCTCCTGTGACTCCAGTGGATATAGTGTTCTCCTTTCTGTGACTCAGTGGAATATGAGAGTGTTCTCCTGTGACTCAGTGAATATGAGTGTTCTCTGTGACTCAGTGAATATGAGTGTTCTCTGGTGATCCAGTGAACATATGCTCCACCCAGCATTATGAGTGTTCTCTGTGGACTCAGTGAATGTGAGTGTTCTTCCAGACTCAGTGAAGTATGCTCTGGGTGACCTGCTAATATGAGTGTTCTCTCTGTGACTCGCAGAATATGAGTGTTTTCCAGACTCGGTGAATAAGGAGTGTCTTCTGTGACTCCGGCACGGAGTGTTCTCTGTGACTCAGTGAATAAGTGTTCTTCCTGTGACTTCCATTGAATATGAGTGTTCTCTCTGTGACTCAGTGAATATGAGTGTTCTCCCTGTGACTCAGTGAATATGGAGTGTTCTCTTCTGTGACTCAGTGGATATGAGTGTTCTCTCTGGCCAGTGACATGTTTTCCAGACTCCAGTGAATGTGAGAATGTTCTCCTGTGACTCAGTGAATATGAGTGTTCGTCCTGTGACTCAGTGAATGTGAGTGGGTTCTTCCCATAGCAGCTCAGTGAATATGAGTGTTCTCTCTGGTGACTCAGTGAATATGAGTGTTCTGGCCCTGTGACAGAGGATGTTCTGGCTGATGCTGAGTCTGTTCTAGTGCGTATGTACGCGTTGCAGATGCTGCGTAAACATGTGAAACCGGATGAAAAAACCCGATCATTGGCCCATGGGACACTGATGTGCAGGTAAACGCCCCACTCCTGAGGAATATAGAGATCTCCAAGGAGCCAGAGCCAAGGCAGAAGTGGGACTGTGGAGGCTCCAGAGTTTGTGCTCAGGCCTCGACTCCCCTCGGGCTCACGTTACACAGACACTGACATTCCAGTTTGGCCATTAAAATGAACCTAATCCACCCAAAGTCTTAGTGATCAATTATCGATTAATCGACTAATCAGCCCGACCTAGTCAGAGGAAGGAGCAGATAGAGGAGGACTAGATGAAGCAGATGGAGGCAGATGGAGAGAGAAGAGCAGATGGAGAAGAGAAGGAGCAGATGGAGGAGCAGATGGAGAAGAGGAGGAGCAGATGGAGGAGCAGCAGATGAGAAGAGGAGGAGCAGATGGAGGAGCAGATGGAGAAGAGGAGCAGATGGAGGAGCAGGTGGAGCAGATGGAGGAGAAGGAGGAGCAGATGGAGGAGCAGATGGAGAAAGCGGGAGGAGCAGATGAGAGAGAAAGCGAGATGGAGAAGAGGAGCAGATGGAGAAGAGGAGGAGCAGATGGAGGGAGCAGATGGAGCAGATGAAGGAGCAGATAGAGAAGAAGAGGAGCAAGATGGAGGAGCAGATGGAGAAGAGGAAGGAGCAGATGGAGGAGCAGATGGAGAAGAGGAGGAGCAGATGGAGGAGCAGATGGAGAAGGAAGGAGGAGCAGATGGAGCAGATGGAGGAGGAGCAGATGGAGAAGAGGAGGAGCAGATGGAGAAGAGGAGGAGCAGATGGAGGAGCCGATGGAGAAGAGGAGGAGCAGATGGAGCAGATGGAGGGAGGAGCAGATGGAGAAGAGGAGGAGCAGATGGAGAGGCCGATGGAGAAAGAGGAGGAGCAGATGGAGCAGATGGAGGAGGAGCAGATGGAGAAGAGGAGGAGCAGATGGAGGAGCCGATGGAGAAGAGGAGGAGCAGATGGAGCAGATGGAGCAGATGGAGGGGGAGGAGCAGGTACCTGGTGTGGTTTATGACGTCTACCCCTCGCTCCTCCCGGAGTCGGGCTGCGTACAAAGCTCGATTCGTAGCCAGCCTCAAGCATGTGTCGGAGGAGGAACGTGCCGTGGATCTGAGCCGGACGGAGCGTGATTCCAGCATCTTCAGGTTCTCGAAGACCGTCTGACGGATCTGCTCCAGGTACTGAAGAGGAAAGAGGAGGAAAGAGGAAGGGAGAGGCCGTGAGGAGGGAAGATGTTAAATAAATAAAAAATGATCTGAGGTGGAGCTGCACCTGTCTGGAGTTCCTGATTCTCTGTCCTGGTGCTGGCGATCGGGGTGAAGCGTGAAGTCTGGAGCAAAGTACTCAAAATATTCTGGAAAAACACACACTGGAAAATCCAGAAGAAAACCTGGAGATTCTGAACATATCCCAGTTTGAGGAGTCACCAAAAGAGGGAAAAAATATTCACAATAACATGCATGTGCAGACTGAAGACCTCAGGGCAATTTTATTACATGTTTCCTCTCATGGATTTACTGTATTTTGCTTTTAAAACTACCCCTTTTACCCTAATGAAGTGTTCTACCTCCTTTTTGTTCAGTCCAACCTGTTATTTCACAATCTCTGCTGCTGTAGTTGTGTCATGAAGGCACTGTGATAAAAGCTACAGGACCAGAAGTAGAGATGAAAAAAATTGAAAATAAAATTCCCACTCTTTTACACACACACAGCAAACATGTAGAAACAACTTTTTGGACATAAAAAATGTAATTTAGGACCTTAACTGTTCAAGGGTGGAAATTACATTTTAGTTATTCATTTGGACTGAAATAAACCTTTAAATAAAAATAAAGAAGAGATGCACAATTACACACCAAGATGTAATTTTCCGTGTTAGAATTCACTCCACCAAGAGCGACTTTTTCCCTCATTCTAAACTTTAGTCAGTGGAAACCATCTTGACTCACACTTCCACTCTTGTGGCAAAGTTTGCAGCTCCGATCAAAATGGTGGAGCTGACGCATGAGTTTAGAGAAAAGCAAAGGTTTCCTATTGGACACTAATTTACTCACATCCTCTACAGCGTGAGTGTGACGTAGGATAAAACCGCAGAAATGTCAGGAAACCTCTATGTCTGCACTTTCCAGAGGGGAAAAGGACGTTTCTGTCTTTTACCGTTACTAAAGTTCTGCGGTTACCAAGAAAACAGATTCCTCGAATTAGGTGTCTGCGATGTCGTAGAGTCTTCGAGGTTAACAGTAAAAATAAAAGAAATACTTAGTCGCTCCAAATTCACCACGACCCCAAATACAAACACCTCCACGCTCATTTACATAGAAACAATTGATGTGTTTGGTTAGAAACGTCTGTAGATCTGGAATATATACAGTACGATTTTACTGTTGTGCCGTGGAAAAACCTCACTGATATGGTGAAGTAGAGACTTTTAGTGCTTTTCCCTCTAAAAATGCTTCATTGTCAAAGCGATAGAATGAAGATGTAAAAGTGCTTAGAACCAGTTGACCTATTCATGTCGTCTGCACTGAAACAGAGCAAAGGTTCATGGTCTATGTGAATTCCCTCTGTTTTTTTAGCTATTTCTGCATCAGAACTATTCATTTACTGTATTTTCTGAACAATAAGTCACTCTAGGAGTATAAATCGCACCAGCCAAAAAATGCTGTGTGAAATAAGCATATATAAGTCACACTAGACGATAAGTCGCATTTTTTGGGGAAATTTATTTGATCAAATCGGAGACCAAGAACAGTTCTTCACAAAACTAGAGCAGAAAGAACAGAACAAGTTTAACCGAACTCACTGCAAATCACTAAATCCACTGAACTCTTCATCCTCGTGTCACTTCTGAGTACCGTATTTTTCGGACTATAAGTCACTTTTTTCATGGTTTAGGTGTTTCCTGTGACTTATCCTCAGGTCACGACTTATATGTGAAATATTTCAGTTCATCTAAACGTAAATGTAACATGGGCGAGGCACAAACCCGAGGCACCGACTGAATACATTAAAGTCCTTTATGCATCGAAGGAGCTAAGAGCACGTTTCTGTTGAGATATAATTTCACATGTTGGTGATTTTCACACTGAGGCCACAGAGGGCTCTCAGTACCAGTATCTGCTCCTCAGGCTCCTCCTCCTGCTCCACTGTCACTTCACCTGCAGCACGTCACACCTGTTTGCTCAGGTAAATCCAGGTGGAGACTTTTTGTCCAGTGAATCTGGTCCTTTCATCAGCACCAGATGTTTTTATCTCCATCTGTAAATGAGCCCGTGCGGGTTTGGGTTTAGTTTGTGTAAAACTTAAACCAATGAGCACAAACACATTAATACTTACGGTAAATACTGAGCGGAGAACAGGAAGCGTCTGCAGAGCGATGGTGAGAGGAACAATCGAGCAGCAGAAAGAAAGATTGGAGTGAGAGAAGCTTGTGTTTGATGGGGAGAAAAGTGGAGGAAACTCGAGACTCAAATGAAGAAAACAAAAGCTCATCGCGGCTTAAAGCTGAATTTATCTGGAGCTGGTGGAGTCGCTCAGAAGTGACACGAGGGATGAAGAGTTCAGTGGATTTAGTGATTTGCAGTGAGATGCAGAGTTCGGTTAAACTTGTTCTGTTGTTTCTGCTCCAGTTTTGTGAAGAACTGTTCATATGTAGCGTGAACAAACCAGACACATGTTCCAGCCTGTTCTGCTCTGTTCTCCTGTATTTCCTTTAAGATCAAAGGGAGTCTGATTTGAGCAAATAAATCCCCCCCAAAAAATCACGACATATGGTCCAGTGCGACTTATATATGTTTATTTCTTCTTCATTGTGCATTTTTTGGCTGGTGCGATTTATACTCCGGAAAATACAGTAAAAGAACAGTTCTGATGCAGAAATAGCTAAAAAAAAAAAAAAAAAGAGCGAACAAAATAAACCAGGGGTCTCAGACTCAGGCCCGGGGCCAAGTACGGCCCGCAGTACAATATTTTGTGGCCCTCCTGTGGAGCTCTGCCACCTGCAGAGGAGGTTCATAGGGGGTCAGGTGCTATGAGGATTGGGCAGCACGCTGCCCCCGCGACCCAACCCGCACCTGTGAAAGTATAATATTGAGTGTGGCCCGCGGAGAAAGTGGACCTGCGAAGGGCCAATCAGCAGCTCCCGCGCGCCGTCCCTGGTCGGGGCTTCTACACCAGCTTCGCGCACTTCACGCTAGCAACAACAGCCTGACGGGTAATGAACAGGTCGGGCAGCAGTACTTAAACACAACCTGCCATCTATCGTACTTTCTACCACAAATGTCATGATCAGAGTGCAAAAAGAAACGGTGGCTTCTTGCCTGGCTGTTTATCGTCTGCGCCGCTGTTACAGATAGAAGCGTGTGATGGGCCTACTGTAGCTGCCCTGACGTTCCCCGACCCGGAGCCTCTGGCTCTGGCTCGGGAGCGTGGCAGAGCGCTCTTAAGGTGCGCTCCGTCCTGCGAAGCGTTAAGGCCGTTCTCTGTGCGCAATTAGCTAGATAAACACTTGTTTGAAACGTGAAACAAGAGCGCCACTGGCGGAATCAATTAGATTTGGTCATATCCCAGTCATGTCTTCCATCAAAGCCTGCAGTGAAGAGAAAGGTTGGTGACGAGCACAGACAATTTCAAGAAAAGTGGGAGACGCAGTATTTCTTTGTTGAGCACAGGGAGCATCTCCACATGTCTTATTTGCACAGAGAAAGTTGCAGTGCACAAAGAATACAACGTTAAACGCCATTATTCAACTAAACATGCTGAGGAATGTGCAAAATACCAGGGGATAGAGAGAGCCAAAGCGAGATTACCGCCAGTCTTAAAGCAGGTCTACTGAGAACAACAAGATTTCTTCAAAGAAAGTAGCCGAAGAGAATATTGCAGCAGTCGAAGCTACATGGTTAAGTGAGTCTCTGGCAGCAAGGAGTAGGCAAGAGAAGCCATGTTCAGAAGAACCGTTCATGATTTTCACTCAATGTTCCACTCATGTTCAGGACACTTCATGTTCAGAAGAAATCATTAAAACTGTTAGCCAGCATTTGAGGACTTTTTTTAAACTTTTTTTGTGGAATCCCTTGCTTCGGCCCCACCCTCACCCAGACTCTGCCTCCAGTGGCCCCCAGGTAAACTGAGTTTGAGACCCCTGACATAGACCATGGACCTTTGCTCCATTTCAGTGCAGACGACATGAAGAAATAACTGTTCTAAGCACTTTTACATCTTCATTCTTTGGATTAAGTCTGTGAAGCATTTTTAGAGGGAAAAGTAGAGGAAATGTTGTAATAAATCCTGGTACGGTGAGATGGAATATGAAGGAAAAAGAAAGAACAAAAGAAAGATCAAACAAAAGAACGTTTAAAAAAAACAAAAGAATGAATAATTTCTTATGTAAGTCGCACCCTGAGGATAAGTCGCAGGAAACACCCAAACCATGAAGAAAAGTGTGACTTACCTGGAGCCGAAAAAAAATAAGATGGTGAATTTTTTGTCGCATTATCAGAGTAATAATATTCTAAAACAGGAGAATGTTCGTAGGATTTGTTCTTCCCGGACGAACATTTTGAGTTCAGAAAACGTTTTGTGAAAGCCAAACATGTTAGAAGTAAGGCAGCGTTAAGTACAAATTTGTTCATAATAATGTTTCACGAATGGCCGCCCCATTAACGTTTTGCCTGTTAAACAAATAAATACATTCTCACCGCTGTACGTGCAGCTGCGTCACTGATCGACTCGTCCACCAGCAGCGACGTCTCGAGCGTCCTGCGAGGAGCACAGAAGCCATCGCAGCGTCAGGCGCGGTTTTCCCGTTCTCCAGATTTCCCGAGAACGCTCCCGAACGCACCAGCAGCGAGCCACGTTCCTCACGGTGTAGCCTCCTCCTCCCAGCACCAGCAGAGGGATTTTAAAGCTCTTCACGAACTCCACGCACTCCCTATAGACAGCCACGAAACCAGAGGTGAAGAAACGACGGAAACGATTCACTTTAGGCAGAAGCGACAGAAGATGAAGGGATGAACGAGCGAGTGAATGTGCAGTTGGACTTTACCCGTGTCCTCGAATACTGAGGTTAAAACAACCGGGGCAGTCACAGCCCAGAGAGTCGGCGCCGCACTGAGAGGAGGAGAAAAGAGGGAGAAAAGAGAGAGAGAGAGAAAGAGGGAGGAGAGAGAAAGAAAGAGGGAGAAAAGATAGACAAGAGAGAGAGAGAGAGAAAAGAGGGAGGAGAGAAAGAAGAGATAGAGAGAAAAGAGAGGAAGAGGGAGGAGAGAGAGAGTGAGAAGAAAGAAAAAAGAGAAAAAGTGACAAAGAAGTGAGAAAGAGCGAAAGAAAAAGAAACAGCGAATGAAAAAGAGATAAAAAGAAAAGGAGAAAAGAGAAAGAAAAGAGAAAAGAATAAGATAAAAAGAGAAAGAAAAAGGAGAAAATGAGTGAGAAAAGAGAGTGAAAGTAAGAAAAAAACAAAGGAGAGAGAGAGAAGGAGAAAGAAAAGGAGAGAAAATGAGCAAGAGAAAAAGAAAGAAGGAAAGAGAGATGAGAGAGAGAGAAAGAGAGACAGAAAAGCAGAGAAAATGAGTCAGAAAGAGAAATAGAGAAGGAAAGAGAAAGAAGAAAGAGAGAAAAGAGGGAAAGGGAGAGAAAATGAGAGAAAGAAAGAAGGGAAGACAGACAAGAAAGGAGAATGTGAGAGAGCGAAAAAGAGAGCGAAAGAGAGAAGAGATGAAACACAAAGAGAGAAAATATGAGTTATAAAAGAGAGAAAGAGAAGGAAAGAGTGAAGAAAGTGATAATGAGAGAAAATGAGAAAGAGATAGAAAGAAAGAGAAGGAAAGAAAGAGAGAATGAGAGAAAGAGAAAAAAGGAGGAGAAAAGGAGAAGAGAAAATGAGCAAGAAAGAGAGAGAGACAGACTGAAAGAGAGAAAAAAGACAGAAAGAAAGAGAGAGAGAAAAAGACAAACAGAAAGAAAGAAAGAGAGAGAGAGAGAAAAGATTAACATTAAATCATGTCATAACAGTGTAAACATCATGTCATTTTCATTCCAGTTCAGTTCTGTTCTGGTGTTCTTTTGTTGTTGTGTTGTTCTGTGTTGTTGTTGTGTTTTGTGTTGTTCTGTTCTGTTGCTGTTGTTCTTGTGTTGTTGTTCTGTTGTTGTTCTGTTCTGTTTTGTATTTGTTCTGTTCTGTTGTGTGGTTGTTGTTCTGTATTTGTTGTTCTGTTGTAGTTGTGTTGTTCTGTTCTGTGTTGTTGTTCTGTTGTTGTGTTGTTCTGTTCTGTTGTGTGGTTGTTGTTCTTGTGTTGTTGTTGTTCTGTGGTTGTTGTTCTTGTGTTGTTCCTGTTGTGTGGTTGTTGTTCTTGTGTTGTTTGTTGTTCTGTTGTTGTTGTTCTTGCGTTGTTCTGTTGTGTGGTTGTTGTTCTGTTGTTGTTCTGTTGTGTGGTTGTTGTTCTTGTGTTGTTGTTCTGTTGTGTGGTTGTTGTTCTTGTGTTGTTGTTCTGTTGTGTGTGGTTGTTGTTCTGTTGTGTGGTTGTTGTTCTTGTGTTGGTGTTCTGTTGTGTGGTTGTTGTTTTTGTGTTGTTGTTCTGTTGTGTTGTTGTTGTTTTTGTTTTGTTGTTGTTCTGTTGTTGTTCTTGTGTTGTTCTGTTGTGTGGTTGTTGTTCTTGTGTTGTTCTTGTGTGTTTCACCTGCAGGGCCGATGCACGTGGGCTGGTAATAATCCACCACCTGTTTGATGTGAGGTTAGGACAGCTGCCTGTAGCCTAGACAAGACAACACACAACACACATCACACAACACACATCCCACAACACACAACACACATCACACATCACACAACACTGTACACACAACACACATCACACAACACACAGCACACATCACACAACACACAACACACATCACACAACACAACACACAACACACATCCACACAACACACAACACACAGCACACATCCACACAACACACAACACACATCACACAACACACATCACACAACACACATCACAACACACAACACACATCACACAACACATCACACATCACACAACACACAACACCCATCACACAACTTACCTGTACACATCCCACACAACACACAACACACATCACACAACACACACATCACACAACACACATCACACAACACACATCGCACATACGCACACAACACACATCGCTGTACACACAACACACATCACACATCACACAACACACATCACACATCACACAACACACATCACACAACACACATCACACAGCACACATCACACAACACACATCACACTGACACGCAACACACATCACACAGCACGCATCACACACAACACACATCACACAGCACACATCACACAACGCACATCACCTGACACACATGCACACTTCGCTCGGCACACATCGCGCAATACACAACACACAGCACTGAACACACACGTCACTGAACACACATCACACATCACGCAACCCACACATCGCACAGCACACATCGCTGTACACATCACACAACACACATCGCACAGCACACGTCGCCTGACACACAATCGCTGGCACGTCGCTGAACACACGTCGCGCAACCGCACGTCGCACGTCACACAGCACGTCGCGCAACGCACGTCGCGCAACACACGTCGCTGTACCCATCGCACATCACTGAACACACGTCACACAACGCGTCACGCATCGCGGCACAGCACGCATCGCTGTACACACATCGCTGGCACGCATCGCACCAGCACACGTCGCACAACACACATCGCACAACACCGCATCGCGTCACACATCTTTAACACACACGTCGCACAACGCACATCGCACAACACGCATCGCACATCACACAACCTGTAACTTACGCATCACACGTCGCACCACACGCATCGCACAACACACATCGCGCAACACACGTCGCACTTTAACACACATCGCGCACAACACACATCACACAACACACATCACACAACCTGCCCATCACACATCACACAACCACACATCACACAACACACATCGCACAACACACATCACACATCGCATGCAACACTACATCGCACAACACACATCGCACAACACACATCACACATCACACAACACACATCACACAACACACATCACTACAACGCACATCGCACAACACGCATCACACATCGCACAACACACATCGCACAACACATCATCGCACAACACACAACGCTTCACACTAACACACATTCCACAACACACAACACAAGGAAAGAGATGAGAGGGAGAAAGAGAGAGAGACGAGATAGAAAAGGAGAGCGAAAATAGGCGAGGAATGAGAAAGAAAGAAACAAAGGAGAGACAAGAGAGAAAGAAGAAGAAGAGACAGAAAAGAAAAAAGAGAAAAAGAATAAGATCAAAAGAGAGAGAAAGAAAAGGAGAAGAAAATTTGTGAGAAAGAAAGAGAAGAAAGAGAGAGAAAATGAGAGAGAATAATAATAATAACAATATTAATGATAATAATAATGATAAAAGTGTGGCTTCTCTGAGCTCAGTGCGTCGATTCCGTCTCTCAGGGGGACGTTGAGGGCAGTAATATAGATCCGCTCTCCGCTCCCACCTGCGTACATGTAAACACTTCAAAACACCAGCGCCTTTTATTCACATCAAAGGCACAAGCACTGCACTAAGAACTACGATGACGTTTGTTAACACTGCTTTATGATGTTCGTTTTGGGAGATTTTACTTGACTCTTCTACGGGTCAAGCGAAGGGTGGAGTCCGTCCCACAGGAAGCCCCAAAGCGGAACAACGCATGTAGAAAATGGAGTCAAGCGTTTATGCGATTCACAGATTGTTGATGTAGTCCCAAGGGACAACAGCCTGATAACTAATTGTAAAGTAAATTAAATACAATTAATCCGTTTATCCAAACACTATAAACACGTGACTAAATGCTAATAAAATACAACACTAAATACTGAACAATTCATTCAGTTTCTGTCCCACTTTAACTGTTGAACTGTTTTAATCAGACTTAATCAGATTTGAATTGTTGAGATATGACCTCGAATGTAATAAAATCTTAAGATTATTATTCTTTATTTTGGGCAGTCGCCATCGTCGAGAACCTGGAATACTAAACAGCTTCTCAAGAGGAAAACAACTTGAAAATGAGAAATGATAGATTTGGATTTGGTTTGTGCTGTGACAATTTTCATTTGTATGACTGTATCCCTAAAATTAATTCTTATTTTTGCAGATATTACACGAGGGCTCTGTAGCTTGTCCGTCGAGAACTCGTCATGTTGGATTCGTTTCGGGGTTTTGTATTCGCGTTTTTGCCACGTGCGTTTTTATAAGCGTTTCGTAAATTTGCTTTAACGCGTTTGCAGATGCGTTTTACGGAAACTTGGAATTTGTCTTCAAGATGTAATTTTCTTTTCAAACTTCAAGTTAATATGTTCTGTGAAATGTAAAAGCGCCGCCGTAAATTTCCTTCCGGCTTCAGCCAAACTCTCACAAAACTGGCTTGAACAGAAACGATCTGGAGGCTGAGGAAAAGTCTGTGAAATCATGAATCAAAAGGGCAAAAATACTAAAGACTGATGCTTTTCTTACAGCCTCAGGGTGGTTTCTTTCCTCCAGTTTTGTGGAGTTTGTACTCCGTCAGCTGAGCGGAAATGACGTCCTGTAAATTACCACAGAAATAATAATAGAATCATTTTAGAAATAAACTCATGCACGAAATGAAACTGTCGCGAGCACAAAACTGGCAAACGTTTTATCATTTTCTTCCTGTTCTGAGGCTGTTTCACATTCTGAGGTTCCTATGGACGTACGTCTATCGGCCCAAAATAAAACTTGCAACATATCTGAAGAACCAGAATCGCACAACGGCGCACAAAGCGACTGACTCCATTTTAAGTTTTCAGAACATTTTCTTCTTCCTGTAGGTCCGACCCCAGTTTGACCTGTAAAAAGAATCGTTAATTTCTCCAAAACTAAAGCAGCACAAAGCGTAAACTTTTGGATGACTGCCATAGTTTTTTTGTGCGAGGTTTGAGTTTGATGGGGGCAGAGTCAGCAAAACTCTACAAAAGTAGCGTAAGAGAAACGATCTCACCTGTTGAAAAGTCAAACATAAAGTAAAATAAGAATCAGAATAAGTTTTTCTTCACTAGTTTTGGGGAGTTTTGCTAAAGTCGCCGGGCGTCAGAGCTGAACGCGAAATTACATGAGAAATAATAATGAATCATTTTAGAAATAAACTCGCACAAACAGAAACTGTCACAGCTACAAACAAATCCAAACATTTTCCAAAATTTTCCTCCTGTTTATGAGGCTGTTTCACATTTCTCCTTCTGAGGGACTGGACGACATAAAATAAAACTGAAAATATCTTAAAAGCCAGAATAGCACAAACAAAAAACTTTTTGCAGGTTTCCGTTTGGTGAACTTTACACGGATAGTTTTAACGGCGTAGTTTCAAAGGATTCAGGCCCAAGAACTCGCTGCATTACAACACAAATCTGTATCTGTGTCCGTGATTGTGGCCGATCAGGCAACGCTGTGAATGGCTTTATTTTTTATTTTTTGTGGAATATTCTGTCAAAATAATAACCTTAAGCCACACAGGACACCTCAGAGTAAAACACAAAAACGCATTATAAAAATCTGAAGCGTTTCTATTCGTGACGGGTGATAAGTGGTAAAAAGTCCAAGTATCGGCCTTAAAAAAAGCCTTAAATCTCCAGCACAGGTTGATATTTTGGGTGTGATTTACTGCCTAAAAACCTGCATTGAAACTTTATTTTATCACTTTAATGAGACAAAAACTGCGTAAAATGTGATTGTGCCGTTCCCCTCATGGCTTTGAGGTGGAAAAAAAGTGTCACGTGGGTGGGTTCGGTGGGTTGGAAGAAAAAGCGAGCTGAAAAATCCAAAGTGGGGAGATGTCCTGCATCTGTTCCGGGGGAAAAAGTAGTTCCCGTGCTTGTGGAAGGACACGCAGTCCTTGTATGACGCGGCCGGTGAGTGTAAAAGGCCTCCCTGGACCCCGGGCCGCTTGCGTAGGGGGTGGGATGTCGTATAGTCGATGTAGAAGCACCAGCGGAGGTAGCGGGTACCTGGACAGAAGCGTCCAGACGGGAGATTAAAACCAGGATAAAGAACCACGGGGAAAGCTCTGAGCCAGGAATTTCCGACGGCAGCGCAAGTGAAAGATCCGTGTAGAATCTGTGTGTCATTCGTTCATTTCTTTTTCAAAATAAAACCAAAAATAAGAAACAAAACTCTTTTTCTTCATTACTTGTCTCCAAAACTGAAGTAAGTAAAATCAGATAATGATTTGTTTTTTCTATTTTTCGATTTTTGTGTTTAAAATGAAAAACGGAAAAAAGCGGATAATTTCCTGTTTCCGAAGCAAAACTCCTGGTCCTGATCCAGTGTGTCTGCGAGACAGAGGGTCATTAGGAGGACTGCAAAGAAAGATTGATCAGGACTAAAACTAGGTCTAAACCAGTGACCAGAACCAAGCTCGCTTAAAACCAGGACCGGACAAGGTCTAAACCAAGACTGGACCAAGATTCAGTGTTTCCCACAGAAAATCAGGTTTAGTCCTGGTTCAGTCCTGATTTAGTCCTGGTTTAGTCCGGGTTCAGTCCTGGTTCAGTCCTGATTGCGTCTTGGTTCAGTCCTGGTTTAGTCCTGGTTCAGTCCTGTGGTTCAGTCCTGATTTGGTCCTGGTTCAGTCCTGGACAGATCCTGATTTAGTCCTGGTTTAGTACTGGTTTAGTCCTGATTTAGTCCTGGTTCGGTCTGTGGTTGGTCCTAGATTAAACCTGGTTTGAGTCCTAGTTCAGTCTAGTTTTAGTCCTGATTTGGTCTTGGTTTAGTCCTGATTTGGTCCTGGTTTGAGGTCTGGTTTTTAGTCCTGATTTAGTCCTGATTTGTGGTCTGGGTTTAGTCCTGGTTCGGTCCTGGATTCGAGTCCTGGTTTAGTCCTGTAGTTAGTCCTGGTTTAGTCCTGGTTCAGTCCTGGTTTAGTCCTGGATTAAACCTGGTTCGATCCTAGTTTCAGTCCTGGTTCAGTCCTGGTTTGAAAGTCCTGGTTTGGTCCTGGTTTAGTCCTGGTTTAGTCCTGGTTTATCGATCATAAGGAGACAGATTTATAAAAGCTTTGACATATTTGTACCCAAATAACTGAGAAACACAAATAAAAAGTTGAAAATTGCAAAGATGGTCTCGATTTGGTGCCAACGTGCGTCTCTAAAACGATATTTTTAACTTTTTATTGACAATTTGAAAGAAAAAAAAATCCTCATCCGAACTTCAAAACTTCCACACAGTGGCTTTAAACAGCAGGTGTTTTGGTCAGGCAACTGCAGTAAAAACAGGCGCTATGACCATGAGCGGCTCTCCTCTCCACAGAGCTGACCTGTACTGTGTCTGCACTACATGGAGTCCAGCAGGTGACGGACTCTTGACCAAAAAAGTTCCGTAATGCCCCTTTAAAATAAGTCAGTTCTTACTTGAGCAGCTCCAGAATACTGATGACGATGTCGTTCACGTAACAAAACCCGGACGCCTGAAACACAAGAGTTTATTTTCTTTTATAATTATCAAAGTTTAAAAATAAAGTTTAAAAATAAAGTTTAAAAATATAAAGTTTTTGTTTTTCGTTGACCTCGAACTTCTTGGCGTGATGCAAACCTCCAGCCCAGTTTATGGCGATGTCACAGATCTGAGAAGAAAAGAGCATTTAGGTTATGGAGAAAACCAGGACTAAACCAGGACTAAACCAGGACTAAACCAGGACTAAACCAGGACTAAACCAGGACTAAACCAGGACTAAACCAGGACAAAAAAAGGACTAAATGAGGTCTAGACCACGACTAAAGTGGGACTAAACCAAGTCCAAACAAGGTCTAAACAAGATCTAAACCAAGACAAAAACCTTGACTAAACCCGGACTGAACCAGGACTAAACCAAGTCTAAACCAGGATTGAACCAGGTCTAAT
>CM060663.1:3782206-3804428 GCA_030686955.1 Odontamblyopus rebecca | reverse complement strand
TAGTGGTACTCAAAATTTATGATGATACTGATATCGCCAAAAGTATTTTTAGGTGTTATATTTTACTACGATTTTTTGTGTTGTTTTTACCAGAATGTGCAGAAATATGAACTATGTGTCCATTATTTTTTCTTTCTTTTTTTAAAATAAATTTATTTACTTAAAATTTATTTAACACAAAATATAAAACAAAAAAAAAATAAAAAAAAAAAAAAAAAAAACAGGCTTATTGTTGGTGCTAAATAATCATTAAATACACTGTAAGTATCACGTGTTCAAAGTGCTTCACATAAAAGTCCTGCACTGTCTGTGATTGAGCTGTAAGACTTACGTAAAGGGGCTGATGTTGTTATATTTCTTTATTTTAATCTTCCTTCTGTATTTTACGTCCTTGTTTTCCTGTAGGTACTGGTCACCCGATGAAGCCCCACCGTCTGTCTCTCTGACCCACAGCCTGGTGCTGCACTACGGCCTCTACAAGAAGATGATGGTGAGAAGCGTGACAAAGTGTGAAGCTTTGGGTTTAGGCTCAGGTTTAGTCCCGGTTTTAGAACATATTTTTTCCAGAACTAGTCAGGTTTAGTCGGGTTTAATCCTGTTTACTCAGGTTTAGGCCAGGCCCAGGTTTACAGTTTACAGATTTTGCTGCTTATTTAGAGGAGCAAAACCTGTTTCCTGCGACACATTTGGCGTGTTTTGAAGATTAAAATGTTGCGTTTCATATTAACTTTTGCAAAAGAAGTGGTTTAACAAAGACTTTTTTCCCCTCATATTTTTACATTTGCCTTGGATAAAAGGTTAACTTTGCTGAGTAACTTCACTTGATGAGATGTAAATCCAAAAGCAGTGTTATAATGATAGCAAAACTATAACATTAAGTAAATAAAGAACTAAATACTTTAAGTTATTCATGAGAAATGAGATTAAAATCTCATGTTGTCTTGTTCTCGTAGAAGTTGTGTCTCACCCCTTCCCTAGATTTAACCAATCGCAGTGAATTTGAAGCTGGTTCAAGTCATTTTATTTCCTTTATTTAGTTGTATTTTCATCTAACTTGTTTCCTGGCTTGCAGAAGATAACGTGCTCTTAATCGGAAGGGAAACTGCCTGTGGTTCCTCTTTTATAACACATTCTCTTGGGGAAAAACAAGTTACTTTTATGAGAAAAAGTTCAGTATTTCAGAATGAACTTTTCCGATAGCAGAAATGGCTTGAATTTAATTTAAAGTAAATACGAAGCTACAAAGTGTGTACATAGTACCTACAGGACGATACACAATAATATAGATTTATTATGATAAAAATAATAATGTGGGACATTTTTATATAATCGTGATAATCAACAACGAAAGAGAGAATCACCATTTTATCACCAGAATGTGCAGAAATAAAGTACATATCCACAATGTTTTCTTTTAGATCATTGTTGTTTTCTTATTTAGTTTTCTTAGTTTTGTTTTTTAACAACTTTATTTATTGACTTTTTCAGTTTAGAACAATTCTACATAAAAAAGAACAAAAACAAGCTTATTATTGGTGCCAAATAATCATAAAAATCCACAGTAAGCATCACATACAATAAAAGAAATGAACGTAAACTGAATAAAATAAAAAATAAATCAACACATTTAAATTAAAATTCTGCACTTAAATAATAAAACATAATGTATATAATAATAATAAATTAAAAAACATGCATATAAATAAAGTAGTTAAATAATAAAAATAATAAAAATAAAAATACAGATAGTTCAGTACAGTAACGAAACCTATTCATAACATTCAAATCATATTCTTAGTTTTGTTTTTAATAACTTTATTTATTGCCATTTTAGTTTAGAACAACGACTCTACAAAAAAAAGAACAAAAAACAACCTTATTGTTGCTGCCAAATAATCATAAAAATCCACTGTTTACAATAAAATACAACACAATACACTAAATTAATATAAATTGAATAAAATAAAAATAAATCAACACATTTAAATTATAATGCTGCACTTAAATAATAAAACATAATTTACAAAATAATAATAAATTAAAAAACATGCATATAAATAAAGTAATTAAATAATAAAAATAAAAAAACAGATCGTTCAATACTATAACAGTTTAAATATGGAGCCTATTCATAATATTCAAATCTAGAACATGATTAAACTAACAGCAGCTTTAAGAATTATCGTGATATAATTGTTGATCGCCGTTTTTTCGAGTGTCGTGGCCGCCAAATTTCGGTATGGTACCTGCCCCGGCTCGTCTGGCACAACGCTCCGTCTCCGTTCGTCTCCAGGTTTTAAGCCGTACAAAGCGTCTCAGCACGACATGTGCCGCTTCCACTCGGAGGATTACATCGACTTCCTGCAGAAAGTGTCTCCCAACAACATGCAGGGCTTCACCAAGAGCCTCAACACCTTCAACGTGAGGCGACGACTGGTGAGGAGCCGCATCGGTTTCACTTTCACTTCACGTTTTAGCTTTGGAGCGACTGAGACAAGAGTCAGAACATGTTTGTAAAGCTCGAAACTACAGGGTTAACAGGTTTTATGGCGGGGAGGGGCATCTGACTCACTCCCACCGGCTCTGTGCTTGTTTTTCAGTCCTGTTTTCCCGGAGGCACTGAGTTCTGCTCCAGATACACCGGAGCGTCTCTACAGGGAGCCACACAGCTCAACCACAAGGTACTTAAAAATATACGTTAAAATAGGCTTAAAAATACAGTGTCGGACCCAGTTTGATTCATACTTATACCAGGAGTCTTTAGTCAGGTTTTCTGTCCTGGTTTAGTCCTGGTCTAGTCCTGTTTTTTGTCTTGGTTTAGATCTTCTTTAGAGCTTGTTTGGACTTGGTTTAGTCCCACTTTAGTCCTGGTCTAGACCTCGTTTAGTCCTTTTCTGTCCTGGTTTAGTTCTGGTTTTAGACCTGGTTAAGACCTGGTTTAGTCCTGGTTTTTAGATCTCATTTAGTCCTTTTTGTCCTGGTTTAGACCTGGTCCAGTCCTGTTTTTGTCCTGGTTTAGTCCTAGTTTAGACCTGGATTAGACCTGGTTCAATCCTAGTTTAGAACTTGGTTTAGTCCTGGTTCAGTCCGGAGTTTAGTCAAGGTTTTTGTCTTGGTTTAGATCTTGTTTTTGAGACCTTGTTTGGACTTGGTTTAGTCCCACTTTAGTCGTGGTCTAGACCTCATTTAGTCCTTTTTTGTCCTGGTTTAGTCCTGGTTTTAGTCCTGGTTTAGTCCTGGTTTAGTCCTGGTTTTAGTCCTGGTTTAGTCTGGTTTTAGTCCTGGTTTTCTCACATAACCCTAAATGCTCTTTTCTTCTCAGATCTGTGACATCGCCATAAACTGGGCTGGAGGTTTGCATCACGCCAAAGTTCGAGGTCAACGAAAAACAAAAACTTTATATTTTTAAACTTTATTTTTCAAACTTTATTTTTAAACTTTGATAATTATAAAAGAAAATAAACTCTTGTGTTTCAGGCGTCCGGGTTTTGTTACGTGAACGACATCGTCATCCAGTATTCTGGAGCTGCTCCAAGTAAGAACTGACTCATTTTTAAAGGGGCATTACGGAACTTTTTTGGTCAAGAGTCCGTCACCTGCTGGACTCCATGTAGTGCAGACACCCAGTACCAGGTCAGCTCTGTGGAGAGGAAGGAGCACAGCTCATGGTCATAGCGCCTGTTTTTACTGCAGTTTCGGGACTAAAAACACCTGTTGTTTAAAGCCACTGTGGAAGTTTTGAAGTTCGGATGAGGATTTTTTTTCTTTCAAATTGTCAATAAAAGTTAAAAATATCGTTTTAGAGACGCACGTTGGCACCAAATCGAGACCATCTTTGTAATTTTCAACTTTTATTTGTGTTTCTCAGTTATTTTGGCACAAATATGTCAAAGTTTTTATAAATCTGTCTCCATATGATCGATAAACCAGGACTAAACCAGGACTAAACCAGGACTAAACCAGGACTAAACCAGGACTGAACCAGGACTGAACCAGGACTAGAACCAGGTTTAATCCAGGACTAAACCAGGACTGAACCAGGACTAAATCAGGACTAAACCAGGACTAAACCAGGACTGAACCAGGGACTGAACCAGGACTAAACCAGGACTAAATCAGGACTAAATCAGGACTAAACCAGGACTAAACCAAGGACTAAATCAGGACTAAACCAAGACTAAATCAGGACTAAACCAGGACTGAACCAGGACCAAACCGGAAGGTTTAATCTGAGACTAAACCAGGACTGAACCAAGGACTAAATCAGGACTAAACCAGTACTGAACCAGGACTAAATCAGGACTAAACCAGGACTGAACCAGGACTAAATCAGGACTGAACCAGGACTGAACCAGGACTAAACCAGGACTGAACCAAGACTAAATCAGGACTGAACCAGGACTGAACCGGACTAAACCACGACTAAATCAGGACTGAACCAGGACTAAACCTGATTTTCTGTGGGAAACACTGAATCCTGGTCAGTCTTGGTTTTGGAACCTTGTCCGATCCTGGTTTAGGCAACTGGTTCGGTCCTGGTTTGGGCCTAGTTTAGTCCTGATCATCTCTGCAGTCCTCTAATGACCCTCTGTCATGAACACACTGGATCAGGACCAGGAGTTTTGCTTCGAAACAGGAAAATTATCCGTTTTTCCGTTTTTCATTTTAAACACAAAATCGAAAAAATGAAAAAAACAAATCATTATCTGATTTTTTACTTCAGTTTTGGAGACAAGTAATGAAGAAAAGAGTTTTGTTTTCTTATTTTTGGTTTTATTTTGAAAAAGAAATGAGCAGAATGACACACAGATTCTACCTGGATTCACTTCGCTGCCGTCGGAAATTCCTGGCTCCGACTTTCCCGTGTCTTTATCCGGTTTAATCTCCCGTCAGACGCTCTGTCCAGAGTACCACCAGCGGGTGCCTCTACATCGACATCGACATCCACCCGCAGCGGGGTCCAGGAGGCCTTTTACCTCACCGACCAGCGTCATGACCGTGTCCTTCCACAAGTACGGGAACTACTTTTTCCCCGGAACAGGTGCAGGACACTCCCACTTTGGATTTTTCAGTCGTTTTCTCCAACCCACGAACCCACCCACGGCCCTTTTTTTCCACCTCAAAGCCATGAAGGAGCGGCACAATCACATTTTACGCATGATTTTTGTCTCATTAAAGTGATAAAATAAAGTTTCACGTGTGTTTTTAGGCAGTAAATCCACCAAAATATCAACCTGTGCTGGAGATTTAAGGCTTTTTTTAAGGCGATACTTGGACTTTCTTTACCATATCACCCGTCCACGAATAAAACGCTTCAGTTTTTATACGTTTTTGTGTTTACTCTGAGGTGTCCTGTGTGGCTTAAGTTATTATTTTGACAGAATATTCCACAAAAAATAAAAAATAAAGCCATTCACAGCGTTCGATCAAGCCACAATCACGGACACAGATACAGATTTGTGTTGTAATGCAGCGAGTTCTTGGGTGAATCTGAAACTACTTCGTTAAAACCTCCGTGAAGTCACCAAACGCGAAACCTGCAAAAAAGTTTTTGTTTGTGCTATTCTACTTTTAAGATATTTTCAGTTTTATTTTATGTAGTCCAGTCCCTCAGAATGTGAAACAGCCTCAAAACAGGAGGAAATTTTGGAAAATGTTTGGATTTGTTTTGTGCTGTGACAGTTTCGTTTGTGCGAAGTTTATTTCTAAAATGATTCATTATTATTTCTGCGGTAATTTCCGTTCAGCTCTGGCCAATGACGACTTTAGCAAAACTCCCCAAAACTAGTGAAAGAAAAACTTATTCTGATTCTTATTTTACTTTATGTTTGACTTTTCAACAGGGTGAGATCGTTTCTCTTACGTTACTTTTGTGGAGTTTTGCTGACCTGCCCCATCAAACTCAAACCCGCACAAAAAAACTATGGCAGTCATCAAAGTTTACGTTTGTGCTGCTTTAGTTTTGGAGAAATTAACGATTCTTTTACAGGTCAAACTGGGGGTGGGACCCACAGGAAGAAGAAAAATGCTCGCGCCCAAAATGGAGTCAGTCGTTTGTGCTTAGTTTGTGCGATTCTGGTTCTTCAGATATTTGCAGTTTTATTTTGGGCCGATGACGTCGTCCAGAACCTCAGAATGTGAAACAGCCTCAGAACAGGAAGAAAATGATAGAAAACGTTTGTGTTTTGTGCTGCGACAGTTTCATTTGTGCGAGTTTATTTCTAAAATGATTCATTATTATTTCTGTGGTAATTACAGGGCGTCATTTCCGCTCAGCTGGCGGAGACAAACTCCACAAAACTGGAGGAAAGCGACCTGAGGCTGTGGAAAAGTATCAGTCTTTAGTATTTTGCCTTTGATTCATATTTCACAGACTTTTCCTCAGCCTCAGATCGTTTCTCTTCACCAGTTTTGTGGAGTTTGGCTGAAGCCGGAGAAATTTGCGGTGGCGCTTTTACATTTCACAGAACACATTAACGAGTTTGAAAAGAAAATTACATCTTGAAGACCAAATTCCAAGTTTCCGTAAAAGCGCATCTGCCAAACGCGCCAAGCAAATTTACCGGCTTAAACGCTTAAAGCGCGCGTGTGCAAAAACGCGAATACAAAACCCGAAGCAGAACCAACAAGACGAGTTCTCGACCGGACAAGCACAGAGCCTCGTGTAATATCTGCAAAAATAAGAATTAATTTTAGGGATACAGTCACACAAATGAAAACTGTCACAGCACAAACCAAATCCAAACTTATCATTTCTCATTTTCTGGTTGTTTTGAGGCTGTTTCACATTCTGAGGTTCTGGACGACGACATCGGCCCAAAATAAATAATAATAATCCTACATTTTATTACATTCGAGGTCACATTCCAACAACTTAAACTAATTAAGTCCGATTAAAACAGTTCAACAGTTAAAGTGGGACAGAACTGAATGAATTGTCTGTATTTAGTGTTGCATTTTATTAGTATTTAGTCACGTGTCGGACAGTGTTTGAACGGATTAATTGTATTTAATTTACTTTACAATTAGTTATCAGCTGTTGTCCCTGGGGAATTTGTCAACAACCAGAATCGCACAAACGTTTGACTCCATTTTCGGGCGTTTTCGAGCGTTTTGGGGCTTCCTGTGGGACGGACCGACCCCCGTTTGACCCGTAAAAGAGTCGTTAAAATCTCCAAAACGAACAAAAGCAGCAGCACAAACGCCCGTCGTAGTTTCAGTGCAGTTTGTGCCTTTGATGTGAATAAAAGGCGCGGGTGTTTTGCAGGCGACATGTACGAGGTGGGAGCGGAGAGCGGACGATATTACTGCCTCAACGTCCCCCTGAGAGACGGAATCGACGACCAGAGTCAGAGCTTTACACTTTTATCATTATTATTATCATTATTATTGTTATTATTATTATTGTTATTATTATTATTATTATTCTCTCTCATTTTCTCTCTCTTTCTTCTCTTTCTTTCTCACAAATTTTCTCTCCTTTTCTTCTCTCTCTTTTGATCTTATTCTTTTCTCTCTTTTTCTTTCTGTCTCTCTTTCTTCTTTCTCTCTTGTCTCTCTCTTTGTTTCTTTCTTTCTCATTCTCGCTCATTTTCTCTCTCCTTTTCTATCTCTTCTCTCTCTCTTTCTCCCTCTCATCTCTTTCCTTGTGTTGTGTGTTGTGGAATGTGTGTTGTGTGATGTGTGTTGTGTGTTGTGCGATGTGTGTTGTGCGATGTGTGTTGTGCGATGTGTGATGTGTGTTGTGCGATGTGTGTTGTGTGATGTGTGTTGTGTGATGTGTGTTGTGTGATGTGTGATGTGTGTTGTGCGATGTGTGTTGTGCGATGTGTGTTGTGCGATGTGTGATGTGTGTTGTGCGATGTGTGTTGTGTGATGTGTGTTGTGTGATGTGTGATGTGTGTTGTGTGATGTGTGTTGTGTGATGTGTGTTGTGCGATGTGTGTTGTGCGATGTGTGTTGTGCGATGTGTGTTGTGCGATGTGTGTTGTGCGATGTGTGATGTGTGTTGTGTGATGTGAGATGTCGCGATGTGTGTTGTCGCGATGTGTGTTGTCGCGATGTGTGTTGTGCGATGTGTGTTGTGCGATGTGTGTTGTGTGATGTGTGTTGTGCGATGTGTGTTGTGCGATGTGTGTTGTGCGATGTGTGTTGTGCGATGTGTGTTGTGCGATGTGTGATGTGTGTTGTGTGATGTGTGTTGTGTGATGTGCGATGTGTGTTGTGCGATGTGTGTTGTGCGATGTGTGTTGTGCGATGTGTGTTGTGTGATGTGCGATGTGTGTTGTGCGATGTGTGTTGTGCGATGTGTGTTGTGCGATGTGTGTTGTGCGATGTGTGTTGTGCGATGTGTGTTGTGTGATGTGTTGTGCGATGTGTGTTGTGCGATGTGTGTTGTGTGATGTGTGATGTGTGTTGTGTGATGTGTGTTGTGTGTTGTGTGTTGTGTGTTGTGCGATGTGTGTTGTGCGATGTGTGATGTGTGTTGTGTGATGTGTGTTGTGTGATGTGTGTTGTGTGATGTGTGTTGTGTGATGTGTGTTGTGTGATGTGTGTTGTGTGTTGTGTGATGTGTGTTGTGTGATGTGTGTTGTGTGATGTGTGTTGTGTGATGTGTGTTGTGTGATGTGTGATGTGTGTTGTGTGATGTGTGATGTGTGTTGTGTGTTGTGCGATGTGTGTTGTGCGATGTGCGATGTGTGTTGTGTGATGTGTGTTGTGTGATGTGTGTTGTGTGATGTGTGTTGTGTGTTGTGTGATGTGTGTTGTGTGTTGTGTGATGTGTGTTGTGTGTTGTGTGATGTGTGATGTGTGTTGTGTGATGTGTGTTGTGTGTTGTGTGATGTGTGTTGTGTGATGTGTGTTGTGTGATGTGTGTTGTGTGTTGTGTGATGTGTGTTGTGTGTTGTGTGTTGTGTGATGTGTGTTGTGTGTTGTGTGTTGTGTGTTGTGTGTTGTGTGATGTGTGTTGTGTGTTGTGTGTTGTGTGATGTGTGTTGTGTGTTGTGTGTTGTGTGTTGTGTGATGTGTGTTGTGTGTTGTGTGTTGTCTTGCTCAGGCTACAGGCAGCTGTTCCAACCCGTCATCAAACAGGTGGTGGATTATTACCAGCCCACGTGCATCGTCCTGCAGGTGAAACACACAAGAACAACACAAGAACAACAACCACACAACAGAACAACACAAGAACAACAACAGAACAACAACAAAACAAGAACAACAACCACACAACAGAACAACAACACAAGAACAACAACCACACAACAGAACAACAACACAAGAACAACAACCACACAACAGAACAACAACCACACAACAGAACAACAACACAAGAACAACAACCACACAACAGAACAACAACACAAGAACAACAACCACACAACAGAACAACAACAGAACAACAACCACACAACAGAACAACGCAAGAACAACAACAACAGAACAACAACAACACAAGAACAACAACCACACAACAGAACAACACAAGAACAACAACCACAGAACAACAACAACACAAGAACAACAACCACACAACAGAACAGAACAACACAACAACAGAACAACAACACAGAACAGAACAACACAACTACAACAGAACAACAACACAGAACAACAACCACACAACAGAACAGAACAACACAAAACAGAACAGAACAACAACAGAACAACAACACAAGAACAACAGCAACAGAACAGAACAACACAAAACACAACAACAACACAGAACAACACAACAACAAAAGAACACCAGAACAGAACTGAACTGAATGAAAATGACATGATGTTTACACTGTTATGACATGATTTAATGTTAATCTTTCTCTCTCTTTCTTTCTGTTTGTCTTTCTCTCTCTCTTTCTTTCTGTCTTTTTTTCTCTCTCTTTCTGTCTGTCTCTCTCTTTCTTGCTCATTTTCTCTCTCCTTTTCTCCTTTTTTCTCTTTCTCTCATTCTCTCTTTCTTTCCTTCTCTTTCTTTCTATCTCTTTCTCATTTTCTCTCATTATCACTTTCTTCACTCTTTCCTTCTCTTTCTCTCTTTTATAACTCATTTTCTCTCTTTGTGTTTCATTCTTCTCTCTTTCGCTCTCTTTTTCGCTCTCACATTCTCCTTTCTTGTCTGTCTTCCCTTCTTTCTTTCTCTCATTTTCTCTCCCTTTCCTTCTTTCTCTCTTTCTTCTTTCTCTTTCCTTCTCTATTTCTCTTTCTGACTCATTTTCTCTGCTTTTCTGTCTCTCTTTCTCTCTCTCATCTCTTTCCTTCTTTCTTTTTTCTTGCTCATTTTCTCTCCTTTTCTTTCTCCTTCTCTCTCTCCTTTGTTTTTTCTTACTTTCACTCTCTTTCTCACTCATTTTCTCCTTTTCTTTCTCTTTTTATCTTATTCTTTTCTCTTTTTCTTTCTTTCTCCTTTTCTTTTTATCTCTTTTTCATTCGCTGTTTCTTTTTCTTTCGCTCTTTCTCACTTTGTCACTTTTTCTCTTTTTTCTTTCTTCACTCTCTCTCTCCTCCCTCTTCCTCTCTTTTCTCTATCTCTTCTTTCTCTCTCCTCCCTCTTTCTCTCTCTTGTCTATCTTTTCTCCCTCTTTCTTTCTCTCTCCTCCCTCTTTCTCTCTCTTTTCTCCCTCTTTTCTCCTCCTCTCAGTGCGGCGCCGACTCTCTGGGCTGTGATCGTCTCGGTTGTTTTAACCTCAGTATTCGAGGACACGGGTAAAGTCCAACTGCACATTCACTCGTTCGTTCATCCCTTCATCTTCTGTCGCTTCCGTCTAAAGTGAATCGTTTCCGTCGTTTCTTCACCTCTGGTTTCGTGGCTTTTGTTCAGGGAGTGCGTGGAGTTCGTGAAGAGCTTTAAAATCCCTCTGCTGGTGCTGGGAGGAGGAGGCTACACCGTGAGGAACGTGGCTCGCTGCTGGTGCGTTCGGGAGCGTTCGGGAAATCTGAGGAACGGGAAAACCGCGCCTGACGCTGCGATGTGTTTGTGTTCGCAGGACGTTCGAGACGTCGCTGCTGGTGGACGAGTCGATCAGTGACGAGCTGCCGTACAGCGGTGAGAATGTATTTATTTGTTTAACAGGCAAAACGTTAATGGGCGTCATTCGTGAAACATTATTATGAACAAATTTGTACTTAACGCTGCCTTACGAACATGTTTGGCTTTCACAAAACGTTTTCTGAACTCAAAATGTTCGTCCGGAAGAACAAATCCTACGAACATTCTCCTGTTTTAGAATATTATTACTCTGATAATGCGACAAAAAATTCAAATTACCCTATTTTTCGGTCTATAAGTCACACTTTTCTTCATGGTTTGGGTGTTTCCTGCGACTTATCCTCAGGTGCGACTTACATAAGAAATTATTCATTCTTTTGTTTTTTTTAAACGTTCTTTTGTTTGATCTTTCTTTTGTTCTTTCTTTTTCCTTCATATTCCATCTCACCGTACCAGATTTATTACAATATTTCCTCTACTTTTCCCTCTAAAAATGCTTCACAGACTTAATCCAAAGAATGAAGATGTAAAAGTGCTTAGAACAGTTATTTCTTCATGTTGTCTGCACTGAAATGGAGCAAAGGTCCATGGTCTATGTCAGGGGTCTCAAACTCAGTTTACCTGGGGGCCACTGGAGGCAGAGTCTGGGTGAGGGTGGGCCGCATAAGGGATTCCACAAAAAAAAGTTTAAAAAAAAGTCCTCAAATGTCATTAACAGTTTTAATGATTTCTTCTGAACATGAAGTGTCCTGAACATGAGTGGAACATTGAGTGAAAATCATGAACGGTTCTTCTGAACATGGCTTCTCTTGCCTACTCCTTGCTGCCAGAGACTCACTAACCATGTAGCTTCGACTGCTGCAATATTCTCTTCGGTTACTTTCTTGAAGAAATCTTGTTGCCTCAGTAGACCTGCTTTAAGACTGGCGACCCGCTTGGCTCTCTCATCCCCCTGGTATTTTGCACATTCCTCAGCATGTTTAGTTGAATAATGGCGTTTAACGTTGTATTCTTTGTGCACTGCAACTTTCTCTGTGCAAATAAGACATGTGGAGATGCCCCTGTGCTCAACAAAGAAATACTGCGTCTCCCACTTTTCTTGAAATTGTCTGTGCTCGTCACCAACCTTTCTCTTCACTGCAGGCTTTGATGAAGACATGACTGGGATATGACCAAATCTAATTGATTCCGCTTAGTGGCGCTCTTGTTTCACGTTTCAAACAAGTGTTTATCTAGCTAATTGCGCACAGAGAACGTCTTAACGCTTTGTGACGGAGCGCACCTTAAGAGCGCTCTGCCACGCTCCCGAGCCAGAGCCAGAGGCTCCGGTCGGGGAACGTCAGGGCAGCTACAGGTGCTCCATCACACGCTTCTATCTGTAACAGCGGCGTAGACGATAAACAGCCAGGTAACAGTCACCGTTCTTTTTGCACTCGATCATGACATTTGTGGTAGAAAGTACGATAGATGGCAAGCGCAAAGGCGACTGCTGTCTGACTGTTCATTACCCGCCGTGCTGTTGTTGCTAGCGTGAAGTGCGCGAAGCTGGTGTAGCTTAGCCCCGACCAGGGACGGCGCGCGGGAGCTGCTGATTGGCCCTTCGCAGGTCCACTTTCTCCGCGGGCCACACTAATATTATACTTTCATATTAAGGTGCGGGCTGGGTCGTGGGGGCAGCGTGCTGCCCAATCCTCATAGCACCTGACCCCCCCTATGAACCCCTCTGCAGGTGGTGAGCCCACAGGAGGGCCACAAAATATTGTACTGCGGGCCGCACTTGGCCCCCGGGCCGCGAGTCTGAGACCCCTGGTCTATGTAGTTCGCTCTTTTTTTTTTTTTTTTTAGCTATTTCTGCATCAGAACTGTTCTTTTACTGTATTTTCCGGAGTATAAATCGCACCAGCCAAAAAATGCACAATGAAGAAGAAATAAACATATATAAGTCGCACTGGACCATATGTCGCATTTTTTGGGGGGGATTTATTTGCTCAAATCAGACTCCCTTTGATCTTAAAGGAAATACAGGAGAACAGAGCAGAACAGGCTGAACATGTGTCTGGTTTGTTCACGTCACATATGAACAGTTCTTCACAAAACTGGAGCAGAAACAACAGAACAAGTTTAACCGAACTCTGCATCTCACTGCAAATCACTAAATCCACTGAACTCTTCATCCTCGTGTCACTTCTGAGCGACTTCACCAGCTCCAGATAAATTCAGCTTTAAGCCGCGATGAGCTTTTGTTTTCTTCATTTCAGTTCGAGTTTCCTCCACTTTTCTCCATCAAACACAAGCTTCTCTCACTCCAATCTTTCTTTCTGCTGCTCGATTGTTCCTCTCTACCATCGCTCTGCAGACGCTTCCTGTTCTCCGCTCAGTATTTACCGTAAGTATTAATGTGTTTGTGCTCATTGGTTTAAGTTTTACACAAACTAAACCCAAACCCGCACGGCTCATTTACAGATGGAGATAAAAAACATCTGGTGCTGATGAAAGGACCAGATTCACTGGACAAAAAAGTCTCCACCTGGATTTACCTGAGCAAACAGGTGTGACGTGCTGCAGGTGAAGTGACAGTGGAGCAGGAGGAGGAGCCTGAGGAGCAGATACTGGTACAGAGAGCGCCCCCTGTGGCCTCAGTGTGAAAATCACCAACATGTGAAATTATATCTCACTGGTGGAAACGCGTCGGCTCCTTCGATGCATAAAGGACTTTAATGTATTCAGTCGGTGCCTCGGGTTTGTGCCTCGCCCATGTTACATTTACGTTTAGATGAACTGAAATATTTCATATATAAGTCGCACCTGAGGATAAGTCACAGGAAACACCTAAACCATGAAAAAAAGTGACTTATAGTCCGAAAAATACGGTACTCAGAAGTGACACGAGGATGAAGAGTTCAGTGGATTTAGTGATTTGCAGTGAGTTCGGTTAAACTTGTTCTGTTCTTTCTGCTCTAGTTTTGTGAAGAACTGTTCTTGGTCTCCGATTTGATCAAATAAATTTCCCCCCAAAAAATGCGACTTATCGTCTAGTGTGACTTATATATGTTTATTTCGTCATTGTGCATTTTTTGGCTGGTGCGACTTATACTCCAGAGTGACTTATTGTTCAGAAAATACAGTAAATGAACAGTTCTGATGCAGAAATAGCTAAAAAAAAAACAGAGGGAACTACATAGACCATGAACCTTTGCTCCGTTTCAGTGCAGACGACATGAAGAAATAACTGTTCTAAGCACTTTTACATCTTCATTCTGTGGATTAAGTCTGTGAAGCATTTTTAGAGGGAAAAGGACCAAAGTCTCGTACTCCCCACCATATCGTGAGGTTTTCCACGGCACAACAGTAAAATCGTACTGTGAGGTTCAGACCGTGACGTTTCTAACCAAACACATCAATTGTTTCTATGTAAATGAGCGTGGAGGTGTTTGTATTTGGGGGCCGGTGAATTTGGAGCGACGAAGTATTTCTATTTTTTACTGTTAACCCTCGAAGACCTACGACATCGTACACGACTCCGAGGAATCTGTTTTCTGTAACCGCAGAACTTTGTAACGGTAAAAGACAGAAACGTCCTTTTCCCCTCTGAAAGTGCAGACATAGAGGTTCCCGTACATTTCTGCGGCTTTATCCTACGTCACACTCACGCTGTGTGATGACGTGAGCAAAACGAGTGTCCAATAGGAACTTTGTTTTCCCCAAACTCATGCGCTCCGTCCATTTTGATCGAGCCAAACTTTGCCAAAGAGTGAAGTGAGTCAAGATGGTCGACTCCTCTGACTGTGTGTGTTTATAACGAGGGAAAAAGTCGCTCTAAGTGGAGTTAATTCTCACACACACGGAAAATGACACATCTTGGTGTGTGTAATTGTGCATCTCTTTCTATTTTTATTTAAAGGTTTATTTCAGTCCAAATGAACAAATCCAAATGTAATTTCCACCCTGGAAATGTAGCTAAGGCCCTAAATTAAGCATTTTTTTATGTCCAAAAAGTTGTTTCTACATGTTTGCTGTGTGTGTGTAAAAGAGTGGGAATTTTATTTTCAATTTTTTTCATCTCTATTTCTGGTCCTGTAGCTTTTCTCACAGCCTCATGACACAACTACAGCAGCAGATTGTGAAATAACAGGTTGGACTGAACAAAAGGAGGTAGAACACTTCATTAGGGGTAAAAGGGGCAGTTTTAAAAGCAAAATTAAGAAAAAAAATCCAGGCGAGGAGAAATGTACTAAAATTGCCCTGAGGTCTTCAGTCTGCACATGTTATTAGAATATTTTTTCCCTCTTTTTGGTGACTCCTCAAACTGGGATAGTTCAGAATTCCAGGTTTTCTCTGATTTTCCGTGTGTGTTTTTCCAGAATATTTTGAGTACTTTGCTCCAGACTTCACGCTTCACCCCGACGTCAGCACCAGGATAGAGAATCAGAACTCCAGACAGGTGCAGCTCCACCTCAGATCATTTTTTATTTATTTAACATCTTCACTCCTCACGGCCTCCTCCTCTTCCTCCTCTTCCTCTTCAGTACCTGGAGCAGATCCGTCAGACGGTCTTCGAGAACCTGAAGATGCTGAATCACGCTCCGTCCGTTCAGATCCACGACGTTCCCTCCGACATGCTGAGCTACGACCGGAGCGACGAGCCCGACCCGGAGGAGCGAGGAGGAGACGACAACTACACCAGGTACCTGCTCCTCCTCCATCTGCTCCATCTGCTCCATCTGCTCCTCCTCTTCTCCATCGGCTCCTCCATCTGCTCCTCCTCTTCTCCATCTGCTCCTCCTCCATCTGCTCCATCTGCTCCTCCTCTTCTCCATCGGCTCCTCCATCTGCTCCTCCTCTTCTCCATCTGCTCCTCCTCCATCTGCTCCATCTGCTCCTCCTCTTCTCCATCGGCTCCTCCATCTGCTCCTCCTCTTCTCCATCTGCTCCTCCTCTTCTCCATCTGCTCCTCCTCCATCTGCTCCATCTGCTCCTCCTCTTCTCCATCGGCTCCTCCATCTGCTCCTCCTCTTCTCCATCTGCTCCTCCATCTGCTCCTCCTCTTCTCCATCAGCTCCTCCATCTGCTCCTCCTCTTCTCCATCTGCTCCTCCATCTGCTTTCTCCTCTTCTCCATCTGCTCCTCCTCTTCTCCATCTGCTCCTCTTCTCCATCTGCTCCTCCATCTGCTCCTCCTCTTCTCCATCTGCTCCTCCATCTGCTCCTCCTCTTCTCCATCTGCTCCTCCTCTTCTCCATCTGCTCCTCTTCTCCATCTGCTCCTCCATCTGCTCCTCCTCTTCTCCATCTGCTCCTCCATCTGCTCCTCCTCTTCTCCATCTGCTCCTCCATCTGCTCCTCCTCTTCTCCATCTGCTCCTCCATCTGCTCCTCCTCTTCTCTATCTGCTCCTCCTCCATCTGCTCCTCCTCTGACTAGGGTCGGGCTGATTAGTCGATTAATCGATAATTGATCACTAAGACTTTGGTGGATCAGGTTCATTTTAATGGCCAAACTGAATGTCAGTGTCTGTGTAACGTAGCCTGAGGAGTCGAGGCCTGAGCACAAACTCTGGAGCCTCACAGTCCCACGTCTTGGCTCTGGCTCCTTGGAGATCCCTATATTCTTCAGAGTGCGTTTACCTGCACATCAGTGTCCCGGGTATGATCGGGTTTTTCCCGGTTTCACATGTTTACGCAGCATCTGCAACGCGACATACGCACAGAACAGACTCAGCATCAGCAGAACATCCTCTGTCACAGGGAGAACACTCATATTCACTGAGTCACAGGGAGAACACTCATATTCACTGAGTCACAGAGAGAACACTCATATTCACTGAGTCACAGGGAGAACACTCATATTCACTGAGTCACAGGGAGAACACTCATATTCACTGAGTCACAGAGAGAACACTCATATTCACTGAGTCACAGGGAGAACACTCATATTCACTGAGTCACAGAGAGAACACTCATATTCACTGAGTCACAGGGAGAACACTCATATTCACTGAGTCATAGAGAACACTCATTCACTGAGTCACAGGGAGAACACTCATATTCACTGAGTCACAGGGAGAACACTCATATTCACTGAGTCACAGGGAGAACACTCATATTCACTGAGTCATAGAGAACACTCATATTCACTGAGTCAGAGAGAACACTCATATTCACTGAGTCACAGGGAGAACACTCATATTCACTGAGTCACAGGGAGAACACTTATATTCACTGAGTCACAGGGAGAACACTTATATTCACTGAGTCACAGGGAGAACACTCATATTCACTGAGTCACAGGGAGAACACTCATATTCACTGAGTCACAGGGAGAACACTCATATTCACTGAGTCACAGAGAGAACACTCATATTCACTGAGTCACAGGGAGAACACTCATATTCACTGAGTCACAGGGAGAACACTCATATTCACTGAGTCACAGGGAGAACACTCATATTCCCTGAGTCGAGTCCTTTAGTCCCACAGAAGCTGAAGCAGCAGCAGAAGGAAAGAGCTGCTTTTTTCAGCTCTTACAGTTTATGCAAATGAGCCGTGAGGTTTTCAGTTTAGTTTGTGTCAAAGCCAAATGTTTAAATCTGCATTAAACTCATTGTGACCTCACACTGATGCGGCTCTGGCCTCAGGAGCTTTACATGTTTAAACTGCACTTTATGCACAGGAGGAACAATAATCAGGGTCATTTTAAGAGAAAAACCTTCATGATTCATCGATAATCGATCGTTAATTTTCCTGACGTGATTAAGAAAATTTAATCGAATGCCCGTCTCTACCTCTGACCTTCTCCTCTGTTTACTTCTTCTCTCTTTCTTTCACGCTCTCCTTTTCTCTCTCTCTCTTCTCTGTCTTTCCTTCTTTCTTTTTCTCTCGCTCCTTTTCTTTTTTCTTTTCTCTCTTTCCTTTCTCACTCTTTCTTCTCTCTTTTCTTCTCTTTCTCTCTGTTTCTTTCTCTCGCTCATTTTCTCTCTGCTTTTCTCTTTCCTCCTTTCTCTTCCTTTCTTGCTCAGTTTCTTTCCTTTCTCACTCTTTCTCTTTCTCACTCTTTCTCCCCTTTCTCTTTCTCCTCTTTCTTTGTCTTCCTTTCTCTCTTGCTCATTTTCTTTTTCTTTCTTTCACACTTTCTCACTCATTTTCTCTCCTTTTTACTCTTTTCTTCTCTTTCTCTGTTTCTTTCTCTTGCTCATTTTCTCTCCTTTTCTCTCTTTCCTCCTTTCTCTTCCTTTCTTGCTCAGTTTCTTTCCTTTCTCACTCTTTCTCTGTTTTTTCTGTCTTTTCTTTCTCACACACTTTCTCTTTCTCACTCATTTTCTCTCTCCTTTTTTCTCTTTTCTTCTCTTTCTCTGTTTCTCTTTCTCTCGCTCATTTTCTCTCTCCTTTTTCTCTTTTCTTCTATTTCTCTGTTTCTTTCTCTCGCTCATTTTCTCTCCTTTTCTCTCTTTCCTCCTTTCTCTTCCTTTCTTGCTCAGTTTCTTTCCTTTCTCACTCTTTCTCCTCTGTTTTTTCTGTCTTTTCTTTCTTACACACTTTCTCTTTCTCACTCATTTTCTCTCTCTCTTTCCCTCTTTCTCTTCTCTCTTTTCTTCTCTCTCTCGCTCATTTTCTCTCCTTTTCTCTCTTCTCTTTTTTTCTCACTTTTTCTTTCTTTCTCCTTTTCTTTTCCTCTTTCTTTTTTTGACCTTCTCCTCCTCCTCTCCGCAGACCTGAGGCGGCCAACGAGTTTTACGACGGTGACCATGACAACGACAAAGAGAGCGACGTGGAGATCTGACTGTGACATTACGGAACTTTTCTCTCTCCTGGTTTGAGCGGCTGCAGTTTTTACACTTTATAACATAAAGACCTGGTTCAGTCCTGGTCTAAGACTGGTTTGGTCCTGGTTTGGGTCCAGTTAGGTCCCGATGAAGACTTGCATTAGTCCTGGTCTAGTCCTGGTCTAGTCTTGGTTTAGTTCTGGCTTTAGTCCCTGTTTAATCCCAGTCAATGGTCCTGGTCTCGATCTGGTTTAGTCCTTTTGTAGATTTAGTTTGGTCCTACACTAGTCCAGTTCTAGTCCTGATGTAGTCCCGGTTTAGTCCTTGGTTTGGTCCTACACTAGTCCAGTTCTAGTCCTGATGTAGTCCCGGTTTAGTCCTTGGTTTGGTCCTACACTAGTCCAGTTCTAGTCCTGATGTAGTCCCGGTTTAGTCCTTGGTTTGGTCCTACACTAGTCCAGTTCTAGTCCTGATGTAGTCCCGGTTTAGTCCTTGGTTTGGTCCTACACTAGTCCAGTTCTAGTCCTGATGTAGTCCCGGTTTAGTCCTTGGTTTGGTCCTACACTAGTCCAGTTCTAGTCCTGATGTAGTCCCGGTTTAGTCTTTGGTTTGATCCTACACTAGTCCAGTTCTAGTCCTGATGTAGTCCCGGTTTAGTCTTTGGTTTGGTCCTACACTAGTCCAGTTCTAGTCCAGTTCTTGTCCAATTCTAGTCTAGTTCTAGTCCAGTTCTAGTCCTGTTGTAGACCTGCTTAGTCCTGTTTTAATCCAAATCTAGATTTGGTTTGGTCCTATACTAGTCCAGTTCTAGTCCAGTTCTAGTCCAGTTCTAGTCCAGTTCTAGTCCTGGTTTAGTCCTGTTGTAGACCTGCTTTAGTCCTGGTTTAATCCTGGTTTAGTCCTTGGTTTGGTCCTACACAAACCCCGTTCTTGTCCTAGTTTAGTCCGTATCTAGACCTGGTTTGGCCCTACACAAGTCTTGGTTTAGTCCTGATTTAGTCCTGGTTTAGTCCTGGTTCTAGTCCTGTTCTAGTCCTGTTCTAGTCCTGTTCTAGTCCTGTTCTAGTCCTGTTCTAGTCCTGGTCTAGTCCTGTTCTAGTCCTGGTTCTAGTCCTGGTTCTAGTCCTGGTCCTGGTCTAGTCCTGTTCTAGTCCTGGTTTAGTCCTGGTTCTAGTCCTGTTCTAGTCCTGTTCTAGTCCTGTTCTAGTCCTGTTCTAGTCCTGTTCTAGTCCTGGTTTAGTCCTGGTTCTAGTCCTGTTCTAGTCCTGTTCTAGTCCTGTTCTAGTCCTGGTTCTAGTCCTGGTCTAGTCCTGGTCTAGTTCTGTTCTAGTCCTGTTCTAGTCCTGGTTCTAGTCCTGGTTCTAGTCCTGTTCTAGTCCTGTTCTAGTCCTGTTCTAGTCCTGGTTTAGTCCTGGTTTAGTCCTGTTCTAGTCCTGTTCTAGTCCTGTTCTAGTCCTGTTCTAGTCCTGGTTTAGTCCTGTTCTAGTCCTGTTCTAGTCCTGGTTTAGTCCTGTTCTAGTCCTGTTCTAGTCCTGTTCTAGTCCTGGTTTAGTCCTGTTCTAGTCCTGGTTTAGTCCTGTTCTAGTCCTGTTCTAGTCCTGGTTTAGTCCTGGTTTAGTCCTGTTCTAGTCCTGGTTTAGTCCTGTTCTAGTCCTGTTCTAGTCCTGGTTTAGTCCTGTTCTAGTCCTGGTCTAGTCCTGGTTTAGTCCTGGTTTAGTCCTGTTCTAGTCCTGTTCTAGTCCTGTTCTAGTCCTGTTCTAGTCCTGGTCTAGTCCTGTTCTAGTCCTGTTCTAGTCCTGGTCTAGTCCTGTTCTAGTCCTGTTCTAGTCCTGGTTTAGTCCTGGTTTAGTCCTGGTTTAGTCCTGTTCTAGTCCTGGTTTAGTCCTGGTCTAGTCCTGGTTTAGTCCTGGTCTAGTCCTGGTTTAGTCCTGGTTTAGTCCTGTTCTAGTCCTGGTTTAGTCCTGTTCTCGTCCTGTTCTAGTCCTGTTCTAGTCCTGTTCTAGTCCTGTTCTAGTCCTGTTCTAGTCCTGTTCTAGTCCTGGTTTAGTCCTGTTCTAGTCCTGTTCTAGTCCTGGTTTAGTCCTGTTCTAGTCCTGTTCTAGTCCTGTTCTAGTCCTGGTTTAGTCCTGTTCTAGTCCTGGTTTAGTCCTGTTCTAGTCCTGTTCTAGTCCTGTTCTAGTCCTGGTTTAGTCCTGTTCTAGTCCTGGTTTAGTCCTGTTCTAGTCCTGTTCTAGTCCTGGTTTAGTCCTGTTCTAGTCCTGGTTTAGTCCTGTTCTAGTCCTGTTCTAGTCCTGTTCTAGTCCTGGTTTAGTCCTGTTCTAGTCCTGGTTTAGTCCTGTTCTAGTCCTGTTCTAGTCCTGGTTTAGTCCTGGTTTAGTCCTGTTCTAGTCCTGGTTTAGTCCTGTTCTAGTCCTGGTCTAGTCCTGTTCTAGTCCTGTTCTAGTCCTGGTTTAGTCCTGTTCTAGTCCTGTTCTAGTCCTGGTCTAGTCCTGGTTTAGTCCTGTTCTAGTCCTGTTCTAGTCCTGTTCTAGTCCTGTTCTAGTCCTGGTCTAGTCCTGTTCTAGTCCTGTTCTAGTCCTGGTTTAGTCCTGTTCTAGTCCTGGTTTAGTCCTGTTCTAGTCCTGTTCTAGTCCTGTTCTAGTCCTGGTTTAGTCCTGTTCTAGTCCTGGTTTAGTCCTGTTCTAGTCCTGTTCTAGTCCTGGTTTAGTCCTGGTTTAGTCCTGTTCTAGTCCTGGTTTAGTCCTGGTCTAGTCCTGGTTTAGTCCTGGTCTAGTCCTGGTTTAGTCCTGGTCTAGTCCTGGTTTAGTCCTGGTTTAGTCCTGGTCTAGTCCTGGTTTAGTCCTGGTCTAGTCCTGGTTTAGTCCTGGTTTAGTCCTGTTCTAGTCCTGTTCTCGTCCTGGTTTAGTCCTGTTCTAGTCCTGGTCTAGTCCTGGTCTAGTCCTGGTTTAGTCCTGGTCTAGTCCTGGTTTAGTCCTGGTTTAGTCCTGGTTTAGTCCTGGTTTAGTCCTGGTTTAGTCCTGTTCTAGTCCTGTTCTCGTCCTGGTTTAGTCCTGTTCTAGTCCTGGTTTAGTCCTGGTCTAGTCCTGGTTTAGTCCTGGTTTAGTCCTGGTCTAGTCCTGGTTTAGTCCTGGTCTAGTCCTGGTTTAGTCCTGGTCTAGTCCTGGTTTAGTCCTGGTTTAGTCCTGGTTTAGTCCTGGTCTAGTCCTGGTTTAGTCCTGGTTTAGTCCTGTTCTAGTCCTGTTCTCGTCCTGGTTTAGTCCTGTTCTAGTCCTGGTTTAGTCCTGGTCTAGTCCTGGTTTAGTCCTGGTTTAGTCCTGGTTTAGTCCTGTTCTAGTCCTGGTTTAGTCCTGGTCTAGTCCTGGTTTAGTCCTGGTTTAGTCCTGGTTTAGTCCTGTTCTAGTCCTGTTCTCGTCCTGGTTTAGTCCTGTTCTAGTCCTGGTTTAGTCCTGGTCTAGTCCTGGTTTAGTCCTGGTTTAGTC